>OMLP01000968.1:3814-22343 GCA_900302685.1 Spondyliosoma cantharus | reverse complement strand
CTACAGATTTTTTTTTTTTTTTTTTTTTAAAAACAAACACAAGATTTCGCTCAACTTACGTTTTCCCAGGTTTTCTCTCTTTGGTTTGAGAATGTCGAAAATGACGGCAGCATCACTCCGGATAAGGCCATCGTTGGGTGAAATAATAATAATAATAAAAAAATATCTCTTGTCAAAGTCGCGTCTGTGCCGCACCGCAGTCTGTGCGCCTATCTCACTGTCGCCCCTCCGCAGCTGCGCTCCGAAGACATGAACAAGTTTAAAAGTGGTAGGAGGTCCCTCCGAACCTTATAACCCTCTAACTCGAAGTTGCCTGGCCAATTGTGAGAGCTCAGGAAACAACGTAAAGTTCGGTAAATTTAGCTCTTTATAAAGCGGCTCCTGCAGGCAGCGGGGCTCAGTTCGCTGTGTGAAAGGCAGGGCAGTCAGAGCAGCCTATAAAGTGCAGGTCCTCCCCTCAGCCCGACTGATGACGCAGGGCTCCGCAGACCAACCCACCTGAGCGAGAGCTGGAAAAAAAAAAAAAAAAAAAAAAAAAAAAAACAAAGTTACGAGCACATTACAAACACACGGGCAATATAGCAACCATAGATACTTACGTAATAAGCTGAAAAGAACAAGCCTAATGACAGAAAAGTGCCGGAGGCCAAGCCGCAGCAACAACTCGATATAAAGGCTGTCAGGGCGCCTGTTAATCATCGCAGTGCAAACGAGATGTGGCGTCTTCTTCTTCTTCTTCGTCTTCTTTTCTTTTTCTTTTAATGAACAGCGATACAAATATAATTAGATTCAAAGTGGAGGGTTAAAAGACAGAACTTTGAATTGTTCTTAGAAATCTAACAGCACTGCACGCAAATGTTCAAGTTTTTTTGTTAACCTCCGTGTGTTTGCATTAGTTACTCTCAAGCTCTTAAAGAAGATCTGTTCTTTGTTCTCATGACACAAAGCTGCCGATTTTATTAAATATATATATATATATATGTATTTGTGAGGTAAATGAAGGACATTAACTGTAGATGCTGGTGAAGACGTCCTCCTCCCACCTGTTTGGCGCGTCTCGCTCTCGGCTCATTATCATTAATGGAAGATGGGGGTTTGTTCCCTCGCAGCGGGCTTGTCCAAACAGGCGCCAGGGTCGTCTGAAAACGCTTTTCAAGGCTTTTTAACGCTCTAACCTCTGCTGATGTAAACATGATTTTAGGTGACATCCCATTCAGGTGCAAATGGCGGACGAGAGGGCTGCGGTGTCGATCGGAGTCAAATTTGCATCACAAGTCCGACCTGCTTGTTGCTGTTTTCTGCCGAGGGATCTGGTTTCTGACGTGAACGCAGCCAGGGAGCTTCCCCAGCGGTAGCCCTCTGGCTCCAGAGGTCATCGGGCCAACTGGATCTCTGCACTTTGCGCCAGTTTCGAAAGCCCCCCCAGCATTTAAAGATATAGATTTCAAGATGATTAAATCAAGAAATAAAGCTTTTCTATTAATGTCAAATGAAGGCACCACAATCAAAGAAAGGTCTACATGTCTGTCCCTGATTCCCACAATCATCAGCATTGAGAAGTGTCCTGGTCCTTAACTTACATAAAAGGGGAAATATCCAGTGTTGTGAAAAGCACCCAGAAGTCATACTTACGTTGATACATACGTAGTAAAAGTGAAATGCTTTTATTTAAATGTTTATACTGTGTTCTGTCCACTGTTAGGATTATCTCATCCAATATTCAGCATTTTTCTGATCACCAGAATCAATACTATTTTAAAATCAGATTGTGGATAAACTAAATTCATTGAAAGATGTTCTACTTTGCTACTCTGATGCACTTTGTGACTAGTGACAGAAGGGATCAAAAAAGCCATGATGGAAAGTGACTAAGTATTTTCAGCTACTTCCACTTCACTACATTTTGGAGGCAAATACATTAGTTTTGTAACTTTCGTTTCTAGTTAAACATCAGGTTACACGTGTCAAAAATCAGCCATCAGCCAGGCCAATAACCAGTCAACCCATAGTATTCAGTATATGCATACATGTAAATGTATAATTTACTTTGTCTTGTGCTTTAGATGCTTAAGTACATTTAATAACAGATACTTTAAGACTTTAACTCAAGTGATAATTGTACGAGTGACTTTCATTTATAACAAAGTCGTATTTTAACATCATAGCTTTACTTTTACCCAAATATGACTTTGGGGTACTTTATACAACCCAACAGATAAGTGTAGTGAAGAAAAAGTTAAATGTTTACCTCCAAAATATAGGGAAGTTCAAATATAAAGTAGCAGAAAACGGAACTCCTCAAGGAAAGTACAAACCTCAAAACCATAAAAATACCTCAAAAGTGTGTTTAAGAAGTTAGTAGTTTAGTAAACGTACGTACGCAGTCACATTCCACCGCTGGCATACTGTGATATAAAAATACTCAATTACAAGTAAAAGTATTGCGTTCAAAAGGTTGATTATTATGAACAAAATGTGATAAGTAACAAAAGAAAAGTACTAATTTGACAGGCAGAATGGCTTTGTCAGCGTTGGACTTTCATAAGTTATAATACTGGATTACTATTAGTGACACACTCACCTGTTAGCAGCTATTAATCACTACTCTGTTACATACTGTTGGGATATTGTAATATTGCTTTATAGGTTTTATCTGAATCTGCTTGACCACACCTATCTGTCTAAAATGTACTCCATCCTTTTTATTTCATCTTAAATGTGGTGCAGTCAAAGAGAGTCAAAGTGTACCTGTACAGTACTTATAGTAATATTTAAATGTATGTTGTTGCTTTGCACCACTGATGAACACACTATCTAAACCCAGAGGGAGGGGAAGCACTTGATTCCACGACAGGTTCGGTAAAAGAAGTTAGTCAGTCTGATGAGGATCTGAGCGCACACAGAACAACTGGTCCACATGACAGACATCGCCCCTCATCAAGCTGTCATGTCCACCACCTCCAGTACACTCTGTCAATGTAACTGTGAGATTTCCACATCCTGATCCCTGATCTGTGCCGCGTGTTCGCTGGAAAGTGCGTCACACGGCAGGAGTCCAGTAAGGCTGGAGAGGAAGTGTGTTTTTAGTGGCAGCGGAGTGGCCGGCCTGATGTCTGAACCCCTGACCGCTGACTGTGACCCCAGCTCTGCTGCTCCGCTCAGCTACCAGTGAGAGTGCTCTCACTTCCTCTGTTACTCAGCTACCTTTAATGCTTTGTAATGCTCCAAAGTTTAAATTTAAGGAACTTGATGTACTGCTGACCTCTTGATAGCGTCGGTCTTATCTCATAATTTACTTTCGAGAAAAACTCTTGTGTTTTCCTTCCATTGTCTTTTGACACAGTTTTCAGGTCTGAGGCTCTCACCTGTTGAATTTCAGAGGCTGTGCTTCAATATGTAAAAGCAAATGATCTCAACAGAGTATCACATGTTTTGGCTATTTGTGCTTTTGTTACTGTTCTTCAGTTTGCACATCATTTGTATCATCAACAGTATTATTTTACACTGAAGCTTCCTCAGTCTCTGGTATAATGACAGTTAAGTAGTGCTGACTATCACTTCACTGCTGTCTGTTTTTTATCTTTATATTGTATTTCCACTCTTGAATTCTTGTTTCCATTTTATTTTATTTCTTTTTACATATTTACATGTTTACATGTGTTTTGTATGTGTCGTATAAGCTACTGGACGTCTATATTACTGCGAGGATCAATAAATCATTTATCTGTCTATCTATCTTGACAATAAACTTTTCGACCTTAACTATGTCTGTCTGACTGTGGACAGATAGTAAGGGGTAGGGAGAAGAAGAGGCCCCCCCCTTACATGCCGGGCCCTCATTTGTTTTGATGCGGCCACGTAACCGCACAGGTCTGTATCTGAGATCTGTTGTATCTGCATGTCGGAATCTTACATGGCAGCTTCTGCCTTCAGTGTATGGATGAATGGGTGAATGAAGTCCATTTTCCAAAATGAAGTCTGAGGCCACATTGATAATCTTTAAAACTGTCACATAAACCTGTGAATAATCTGAACGTTTGAGAATTCAGAAAGCGAGTGAAAGTTTCAGAAGTCAAATTATTCAAAGCTAAGAGAGGATTTTTCTCAGTCTCAAATCGTGTCAAGCTTTCTAACGAGGCAGAGCATGTATGTAGTGAATGGATCAGTCGTGTCTGAAGCACAATCAGGCAGACCCAAAGTGACCAAACAGCAGAAGATCAATATAGTAAGCTTCATTCCCTGAGAGATTGAAAAGCAACTTCATCACAGAATTTGCTAAAAAAGAACACGATACTCCAAAAGTCCAGTCAAAAGAAGGATGTCTTGTAGTCTCAGAGGAAGAGTGGCAGTTTCTAAACCACTGACAAAACATCCAAACATTGAATTTAGGTTGGCTAGATAACATTTTCCAAAGACTCAAGTCTTTACTTAAAATCTAAGCTTAAATTATGATTTGTAATGAAAAAATAGTACTATATTCGAATCAAATGCAAACTAGAAGTACTGTGACTAGTTGTCTCTGACTTCTGAGAACCTACTGTATATACTGTCAGAGTTTTGCTGAGTTTTCGCTCTTATTTGTAGGTTAAGGAAAAGGTTTGCTTAGCTTTTCTTTGAGACTGGAAACAGCTGGTGTGGCTGTGTCCAAAAGTTATGACCAGTGCCTCTAAACATGTTGTACAAGTTTAATTTATTCCTGTTGCCTCTGGAAAAAACCTAAATAAATCCACCCAACCAGCCTTAAGTTATTACAGACGAAACATGACTGGTCCTGACCAAAAGTCACACCACAATGGAAGCTTCACAATTACAGCTGAGCTGGTTCATCCATTTTTTTTGCACACGCTCAGTTAAATGTCATGATAACAGGCCGTTTGCGAGAGAACTCTATAAAGACTTCACTAGACAACTCTGCACCTGTGAATTCAAATGTCAGCCAGACACAACAGGAAAAAAAAAAAAATGGCACTGGAGTAGCCTGAAATCATGTGAGACTGCACACAGCATGGTGCTCTGCCCTGTGACATGCAGCAAAGGGATGAGAGTGGCGAGAAAGCAAGCTGGAGCTGGCAAGTCTGGTGTTTCCCTGGAGGGAGCGCTCACTAATTCTCATGACGTTTAGAGACAGGTTTGTATTTCATTCTGATCCGTCACTTCCTGTGGAGAAGTGTACGTTCTCGACGGTAGAATTTCATTTGGGCACACTGGGGCCTCACATACGTTGGGAGGGACACTCTTTTGACTGCAGCAGCCCGCATGGAAACATTCCTCAGTGGAGGTTTCAGTTAAAGAGATTTGTATGTCCATAAAGAGTTGGCACTCAATTAATCCCTGTGGGCAAATTCTCCTTTTGTCTGCCCCCTTTCCACAGAGAGGTCAGAGGTCAGAAACGGGGCAAACACCTTGCAGAAGCTTGCAGGGACCCTCCTCAGATTCTTGACCATCTGCCTACCGGCAGTCATGTTTGACTTTCCCTGCAGAAGAGGAACAGCTGAAGTCATTGCACAGTCGAGTCCTGAATGTGGATGAGCAACATTTCTACAGAAGGCTCTAACATAAAAAATCTCCTTCCCTGAATTGACATTTACACCACAGTTTTACCATTGGGCAACCCGCTTGTTTTTTTAACAACTGCAAAGCACTGATCCATTGGTGGTACTGAGTTATCAACAAGTTGTCAGGTTGTTAACGAGTCATGAAGCTGCTGACATCTTCTCGCAGCGGTGACAGTGACACTAACTCTTAGAAATATTCTATTCTGAGTTTCCTCAGTGCACTTGTTCTTATGAAAACTTCCTCATGCTTAACTCTAACAGCAAGACTTTTAAGCGTTCCTCCTCAGTTTTTATCCAGGATCATTCTGAGATTTTAGCTTTTTTATGATTTAACATTAGTAAAATAGACACAGAAACCTAAAGGGCTCAACTAAAACACAAACTGGCTTTCTGAGAAATAAAGCAAAAAACCTTTCACTCAAAGGGACAGTTGAGCCAAAAATAAAAAAAACAACATATTTTACCTCTTACCTGTAGTGCTTTTAATGCACCTGGAATCTTTTAGTGTGAATTGCAGAGCAAGCAAAAAATACATTTGAACCATCATGAACTGGTAACTAAGTTAAATTTTGAACTATTTTCTCAGAAGCGTGTATGTACTCATGGATAAAGCTCGAGCATGTGACACCGTGGGATGTACACATTAATGCTGTCCTCCTTGGCTGAGCTGTAATGTCAGCTAGCTCAGTAAGCTAGCCTTTCGTCCACTGTGTGGCAATACGGTTGGTGGGTGTAGTTCCGTAGGGGAAAATATTTCTGACATGAAAAGGTCACAACAAGGTCTGTTGATAATTTTCAGCAATAAGTTCATGATTGTGAGAGAGGGAAACTGCTGTTTTTCAAAATGGTGCTACAGGTAAGCGGAAGAAAATGCATTTTTTTTGTCCCTTGAAGCATTAAAAAAAAAGAAAATCCAGTTTCTGAACCCTATTTTTCTTCAGAAACCAGCACGAAGGGTGTGATACATGGCTCGTCATATGCTTGTATGCCTCATATTCTCCATGATGAAATCTCATGTTGTAACTCGTAAGTTGTTATTGGGACGCTCAAGTCAGTGACATGGATACAGGCAGGCATTATGTCTGGGTCAGGTCTGTAAGTGTTCCGTCACCGTAGTGAGGATTCGGACACATAAGCTCTGCCTCATGTGGCACACTCTGTTAACTTCCATGGAAAAACATAGTGTAGGTGTCAGAGGCAGCAGCGCTGGGCCTGCACGGGATGTCTCGACTGAGCGAGAGTCAGCGAGAGTTTGCGAGTGAGTGGGATCCTGCTCCGGGCTTATATAGCCCAGTTATTTTTAACCACCCGCCCCTTGCTTATTACAGAGTTTCCCCCCGGACCACTCAGGAAGCACGTTTGGCTCCTTTTCCTGCTTGCACGCGGCCAGATTCAAACAGAATCAAAGAATGATAGCATTGAGGGTCTCCAAACCCCCCTGTCGGAAAAAAAATATGGGGGGAAGGAGGACGAGGGGGGAGCGAAATGTTTAACAGAAAAGGTTGGCACGCGTATGACATTCAGAGCTGGCTCTGATCCTGCTCCAATTTCAGAAAACCTCAAACATTTGTTAAAAAAACAGCACAGAGACGGGGCAGATAGTCCAGAGCACACATTTGTACCTGCTGAGGAGCATTCAACAGGGTTTCTGTAGCGAGTGATTAGCATGACTGAAGGACAGTTGAGTTTCACTGTTGAAGATAACTGTCACCAAACAGCCGATGGTGAGCTACAGTACATACAGGAGATAATTACACTGGGCTCATTTGAATAACGTGTTGCATGACACTGCCTGGTTGTTTTCATCGATGAGATAAAACAGTAAACTAGTTGATACTTGAGGATAAAGGCAGAACAAGTCAACTCTACAACTGAAACAAACACAACTATTTCAGGTATTTTTTCTGTTTTTTATTGTTTGTAGAGGGCGTTATGTTGACAACAATCCCGTTTACAGACTGAATATTAGAAACACTTGTCAGTATGGCAGCAGCTAACAATTATTTTCATTATCAGCCAAACTGATGATTACTTTCATAAATAATCGATTAATCATTCAGTCTATGAAATTTAATAAAAATGTGAACAGTTTCCTGGAGCTCAAGAGTCTTCTATTACAATCATCTGTGACAAAGAAAAGCAGCAAATCCTTACATTTAAGAAGGTGGAACCAGTAAGTGTTTGATATTTTTGCTTGGAAAAAGTATGAAGCGATGAAATGATTATCACAATAGTTGGCTTCATTGTTTTTTTTTTCGATAGACCAATCATTGGAGCTCTTACCTTGTGAGGCAGCTGGATTCCTGACATTAAGTGATCGCTTGAATCCTCGCAGCCAAACCTCATTTGTGATTTGACCAATAAGTGTCCTATGAGTAACAACTGGCAGCTGTGGCCTTTTTTTTTTCTTTAGATGTGTTGACCAGCAAAAGAAGCGACCATTCGTTTAAAAACAACAATGGCGGCTCCTCATGAGGTGAGCATAGTTGGTGGTACCATCTGTTTTATCAGAACAGAACACACAGTGCTTTTGCTCTTTGACTGGTTTGATTTACCAGCTGGCTCTGCTGGTGGCAGGGCTCTCTTACCTTTTAACTCATTGGTTAAAGTTCGCTCGTAATAGACAGTGATAGAAAAGTGCTTCGTCCAAACACCTGCCAAGTATATTTTGAAGGTTTTCCAAACAGTTTCCAAAGAGACTTTCCAGATGGTTCCGTGTTAAAAACCACCTGGCGCATCTGGTTATAGCGGCTCTATATCGCTATATCTTCCAGTAAGATGCAATAAAACCACAAACTACATCATGACCTGAAGGTTGCATCACCACTTGTTGAGAAGAAGTTTTTTAACCTTCATGGAAACAGGAATTGTGTCAGGGTTGTTTGTTTTAGATGGCGTGGTGAACTAATAAACTAGCAACTGAGTGTATGTCAGTATATAACAGAAAAAACTTGTAGATGAAAGTGCTAAAATACCCGAGGAAAAAAGCTCCAGTCTATCCAGGTAATAAACCAGTTAAATGTCTCTACACACATTACTGAGGTGAGACTTTTTGAAAACAAAGGGCACATACTGGCCCCTGCTGCGTTCCACAGCACCTCTGCATTAAAACAGCTAGCGCCTGGCTTCCACAGAACCCAAACATGTGTCTTGACAACCAACGTAGCTTTCAGCAAGTGTTATGGAAACCCACCTTTTAAAAATATGCAGCCCACTCCAGCTAACATGGCAGGAATAATGGCTACATGTGGATATAATTGAGCCAGTAGAGCACCGGGGGGATGGGCCCCAATTTATTAGCTGTTAACACCAGGAATCATACCGGTCCCACTCGTCATACCACACACACATGGCTTCACTGGCCGTGAAAATGTTGTTTTTTTTTCTCCGAAGTGCTAAGAAAGGTGCTTTTTATTTGATAAATGAGAATGGGCATCCTCTCAGGGGTGTGAAGTGGTCCACCATGAGATGACTGGAACATTTTCAGTCCAGCCTTCGGACAAATCAAAATGCTGTCCGGGCTGAATGTATTTTTTATTGAAATTTGGGGATGTTTGGGATAGTTGAATAAGAAAAAGTTATAGCCTGGAAACTATTAGCTTAGCTAGCACGACAACTGGAAACAAGGGGAAACAGCTAGCTGTCTCTGTCTGAGATGAACACAATCTGGCTACCAGCTCTTCTAAAACTCAATTAACAATATGTTAATTCTTGCTATTACAAACGCTAACTGTTTCCCCCCAATGATGTGTCTTTCTTCTAAGCTAAGCTAACATTCTGCTATTTATTCAAAGTTAAAGCTCATGTCTTGACTGTGAAAATGTTTGTGTTTTTTCCTCTCCACAGTGCTGAGAAAGTTGCTTTTTTCAAAATGCTGTCCAAGCTCAGTGTAACTTGTAAGATAGTTTACTAAGTGTATTTTGTATGCTTCTTGTTCACCTTTTAGACATAGTTCGACATTAAATTTGCTTTCTTAGCAAGAGTTAGATAAGAAAATAAACACCACCGTAACATTTAAAAGCCAAATAAAAAGTTATAGCCTAGCTTAGCTTAGCACAAAGACTGAAAACAGGAGGAAACAGCTAGCCTGCCTCTGTCGATCCAAAGCTAACAAAATCTGGCTACCAGCATTACTAAGACTCATTAGTCGAAACGTTTTATCTCGTTCATTCAAAAACCAAAGTTGGCACAAAAGCAAGAGCCTTTTTCTGTTCTGTTCACACTGACTTCTGACCGATCTCATGTCAGCAGGTCAACTCCATTGTTTCACTTTCAGTATGACGCTGTATAAAGTCGAGTCTATCCTTCTTAAAGCCGGGGAGGCCAGTGTTTTTTTCCCCGTGTGGTACGACAGCTTCAGACCTGTGCACATTTGAACATGCCGAACTAAACTGTGCCAGCTGTTCAAATAGCATAACCCCGGCCTCGACACAGGTTCCCCATTGAAGCCACGCTCCGCTTGATGGAGTGATCCAGCCTGCAGTGCACTTTATAGTGTACACACCTCGAAATGGCGACATTTGTAAAAAGCCTAATAAAAACATTCCTCCAGCAAGGAATGCTCCAGGTATTTCCTCTCCTACACCTGGTTACGATTCCTTGAGTGCACTAGTCTGTTTTCACAGACCCACGCTCTTTCAGAGAGTGGATATTGATCCTGTACTCGTGAATGGCGTTGTGTTTTTCTAAATGGATGACATTGAAAACACGGGTCCATTAAAGGGCTAAAAGCTTGACGCCATTTCAGGCTAAACTGTTGAAAGCTTATTGGTGAGTTGTTTGGGAAATTAGTGAAGGGGAGTTTTAATGTGATGGTGAAATTAAAGTAGTGAGTATCAGTCATCATGTGGGAAACCAAATGGGAGTCCACTGGAGTGTTGCGTATCATCATCAAGAGGTCGCCTTTGGTTCAATGTGACAAAGGCTACAGCAGAAGTGTATGACTGAATGTGTATGAGGAGAGTTTCTCAATGTCCACAGATTGGTCATAAGATGGTCTAAAAACTTGAACCTTCATATTTTGTAAAGGGGGATACCACTGACTTTACACATGAAGTTTAGTTCGCAATCCTTTGCTTGAGTGCTTTACTTTCTACAGTGGCTCTGGAGAGAGACTTAAAAATGCAAACCTCATCATGTCATCATGGTTCTCTTTGCAATTTTACCCCTAATGCTGCTTTTTCAATGACTTGTTAACCCGGCTTTTGGATTTGAAAAGGGTTTCACAACTCAGAAGTGTGGGGTGTGAAAGAGGAGTGCATTTACAAGCAAGTCTGATGAAAGGCACAAATAAGGCCCCATTCAGACTAGATCAGGCACTGCGGCCATAACACCGGTCCTCCCATTAATGTTGAGTATGTGTATTGCGTTAAAGCCTACAACAGTATAGATGAATGGATGATGATGTTTTTACCTGCTGGTTGACATGATACGTTTGGTTATAAAGTGAGGCAGCTACTGTCATATAGACCAGAAGATGATTTTGTACACCAGCAGGGGAGGAAAAATACTCTCCTCTCTGGAAAATGTTTTGGGAGCCGGAGA
Organism: Spondyliosoma cantharus; assembly: GCA_900302685.1. Lineage (NCBI taxonomy): Eukaryota > Metazoa > Chordata > Actinopteri > Spariformes > Sparidae > Spondyliosoma > Spondyliosoma cantharus. The sequence goes on along the minus strand of OMLP01000968.1, from coordinate 11,244 downwards.
CTTGGCACTACCCAGGTGGAGTTCACACACCAAAAGATGATACTCGAATAGTTGCGTCCACCCACGCTGCCGCACAACCCTTCGCTAATCACTGAAAGCCTGATGGTTTCTGCCTGTTACTTCGATTTTGACAGTTTTTTAATCCGTCTCTTGCGAATCCTCCATCTTTGGGGAGTTGACAAATTGGAAGTTGTCAAAAACTCAGTAAAATAAAGTAAGTAATACTTTTTAAAGTCAAAAGTATGTAATATATTTATACATTCATTATCATAAAAACCAGGTGAAGCCTGTCCTCTTCCATGTCTCAGGGCCAGGAGGCATCACGTTTTTGCATGCGAACCATCCAGCACTCAGTCAATAACTCATCAGGCTGCAGCTCTGTGGGGGGGTCAGACAGAATCCCTCTGCACATTACAGATGTTATCTCAAAGGAGCACGGGGACATTAACCCCGAGTCAAACTGTCATAAAACACCCCTGTTCTTTGAGCGGGTGAGGGGTGAGAGAGATGCTGACTGACAGAATCTAGTGTACATGCTATCATTTAATGCTGGCTCACACATACTAATATAGAAACTGAATTTTTTCATTGACGGAAAGATTGTTATTCAATGAGTACCACAATGTGAGTTTCACATTGAGAAAAACACAGATGATTAAGTGAATTCTGGGTGTAACAACAGCTAAATCAATGTCTTTTCTTCTGTGGACAGTTAGAACAGTTGAAGGGAGTGTTCAGGTGCTGAGGGTGTATCTGCAACTGAGTAATTTAGATTTTTGGGTTTGGTTGCAAAAAGGCAGAGAAGATAACAACTTGTGGTTGACAGACCAAACGAGATCCGGTATGTACCGACCATTTGGCACGCGCTACATTCAGATTTTGATGTGTCCCTCTTTCAGTCTTAGCTTGCTGACAGGAATTGGTGTTTGTAGTGTGGTTTAGCAGCTAACCAGGTGGGTCCACGATGCAAAGAGTGAATCCACACCAATGCAAAATATTCAGTACATCATGTGTGAAGTGTGCTACCTCAACGGAGAGAGTGGTTTGCAGAGCCGCATGTCGGTTTCCTCTCCAACTTTCAGCAGTTTCTTTTGTGGCTATGTTTTCTCCATTGATGTAAACTGATTTCAAATCTGAACAAAGTCATTTACAGTTGGAGGATTTCCATCCACTTTGAATAGTGTAGTGTAGCAGAACTGAAAATGCCCACGCAGCACAGACATGAAGTCAAAGATAGCTCCAAGAACTCCCCCAAGGAGTGGAGCTGAGTCAAATTACCTCTGAAGCCGCATTCCTAATTGATTTATTTACTACACCTGGCTTCAATAAACGGCACCAAAGCGCAGGTTACTGGTCTATTTAACACTTCAACTAAGGTATAATTAACCCGCTGTAATGGCTCAGGGGCCTCACCCGACTGGTTAACTTCAAACTCCCCCTTCTCCCCGCTGCTCTTTAATAACCTGTATCTCTTGTATCATCTGTGCCTCTTCACTCGATTCCTGAATGGGGCCCACCACTGATCGGGCTGTAATTTATGGTCTTTTTGTGGGGTGAAAATAGACGGGGGCTGGTTCCTATCAAGCGCTGGCGAGTGAAGACTTAACTAAAAGCAGCATGATGATGATCACGGAACAAAAAAGTTACCGTGCACATCGCATTCAGGCTTCAATGCATATTTTGTCTGTTATGTCAAAGCAGGGTCAGGTCTGTTTGTGAATGGCCGAGGTTATTACTACAAGGACCGTCTGCTGACGTAACTGCACCACAGTGTTGTATGACTGAGTCTCTTATTCATCAACCGACTGTTCCCAAAATATGTGATCATCTCGTACTCTCAGTGAATAGTATGACACAGTACTCACACACACACACACACACACACACACACACACACACACACACACACACACACACACACAAACAGCGCTTAGCAACGGCACGCGCTCTGACGGAGCAGGGGAAAGCCGACACAGAGCAACTCTCCCTCCTCAACGTCCGAGCGTCTGACCACGTCTCACAGACTTCTTCAAGGGTCAGAGGTCAAAGTGGCTGCTTCTCTTCGTCCCTGAGTACATGACCTCTGAAGGGCCTGTGGTCCCTGCCCTCTCAACCTTGACTGACCACTTAAAACTCACCTGAGCTCACCCTGAAGCACTTATCTGGCCCATCTTGTTTGCAGCTCAGCTCAACTGTCAGAACTTGTTCTCGCACCAGCTCCTCACAAGACCTGTTACCTGTTTTGTCCTTTGAGCCACTGCCATTAACCGCTCAGATAATGACTCTTGGCTCGATTAATGCCCTTCTTGTCTTTGTTGAGGGGATAAACACACTTGATCCATAAATGTGTGTGTGCTCATAGGGGAGGCGAGCCCCCTGGCTGTGGGTGACATTCTCAAATGCAGCTGCTGTGTTTAACCTGAGGCACAGACACGGTGCACGGGAATAAGCCTTTGCTAATCTACCTGCTTGGCACATTATGCAATTCAGACATTCTTTTGTCAAAGGGATAAGAGATGCTCTTTGACAAACACCCGCACGCATAAGAGCGAGTTCAACTTTCTAATGACGAGGTTCTGCTTCTTTGAGGAACAGCACAATAAATAATGTTCTAAGACGCGTCTCTCATGCAAATAAATCGAATAAAAAATGTAATTTGAGGAGGCGGTGGTACAAATTTCTCAGTTCTGCTTTAGAGTTTTAAAGTAGTGAGATATTGCAGGTTGTCAGTGTATTTTGAGTGTCAGAATTACAGAGGTGTACTCTGGTTTAATGCAGCTGGTAACCACTTCCTGTTTTTTGAACAGTGAATCTTCTCACAGTTTGGCCATAGTTTCCTGAAGTGTGTTTCGTGTGTGCGAGCGAGCGCAAGCATTCGTGTGTTGTGGGTTAACGCAAACTGAGGTGGCTTGCATGTTTGCAATGAACAATCACAGTTCTCCTCTACTCAGTGCGGTGCACCTTTATGAGCTGCAAGTACGATCTAACGTACCTGGCAAGAATGCACAAATAACAGTTGTATTTTTGTGTGTGTGTGTGCAGCTAAGCAAATGTGTGAACGTGGCGGTTGTGTTTATGGAGCGATGGTGCAATGGAACAAAATAAACGCCCCTTTTTTTTCAGAGTGGCATGTGTTCAAATGCTTTGTCTTTATCAGGAAACTGATGCACCATCCACCACTCCGGCATCATGCTTTAACCTTCCTGCTCGGCTCAACAACGTGAGGAGAGCTGCGTTCACAATGATCTCTGAATCTCTTTTTTGTGCTTCGCCTATGATCGGCTCAGCAGCATGGACCTCACAGAGGCTCCTGACAGAGATACCACATTCTTGCCTGCGCTGAGGCCCATGTCGAATGTTGTCTTTCAAATCACCGATTAAGAGGAACACATGTACGCCAGTTGTGTATATAATGTGTGTGTCTCTGAGCCAAGGGGACTGCCAGGCCCTAATTTGTTTGCGCAGGCTCTGGGGTTCGGCTCCTCTAAGATTTATACTCATCTGGCATTTTTCGCCCTCGCCCCATTGCATTGCACAAGCCTGACAGATATGCTGATGGCTTGAAAATAAAGACAAAGAACTCACAACGTGTTCCGTTCTCAGCTTTTGTGACTCAGATCACGTTTTCAATCTTGTGAGAAAAACTCAGGAGATACTGAAACTCAATCAAGGCCTCACATTCATGTTGAGCGCAGTGTTTTATAGTTAATCAGTTTAGTAGTTGTTTATATGACACACAAAAGGACCTAACAAAGGAGAAAGAGAAAACAGATAATCTAACGACTGCATCACATAGGTAGCCACATGGACCACAAGTTAGAGAAGTGGGCCTGACCTGTGGGGGAAGAGGTTCCCCACTGGTTTTGCACGCAGAGATAAACAGCCCATTTTGCTGAAAATAGATTCCCTTCATCTCTACTTGACCTAGAATTTGTGCGCCCACATTGAGGCTTTTCCACCCAACCCTGTTGTTACCTGCAACCGAACAATTGAGGAGAAATCTGAGACCTTTAGCAGCGAGAAGCTCGCCGTTGAGGCTGTAACCAGGGCAGCCCCCGATACCAGAGGGTCGTTCACCAAAATAAAAGACGTCCTCCTTCATCCCGAAATATCCTCATCAGAGGACAAAATGGGGTTATAATGGAAATGTATGGCAGGGTGTGGCGTGTTATGAGAATCCCTCAAATTATGGGCTGGTGGGGAATTGTTCTAATCCAGCAAACCAATGCTGCGGAAACAGAGCTGCCATTTTGGATAAAAGGAAGGAGCCAGTTATTTCCTGAGTCTAGGCCGAGATCTAATGGATCATGGGGAAGATGTGTGGGCCTGGTTGTGGTTTCTTGGAGGGCCAGGGACACTACAGTTTTGAGGGTTTGTGGGTATTGCATTTGCAAGTGTATGAAAATACCTGTCAGTGAGAATGTAAGGCAGATTCAAACAATGTGGAAGTAATAATTAGGGTTACTTCTAATCTAAATATGGCTCAGATTCATTTCTTCTTTTGATTTTCCTTTCTCTCAGCAGGAAAATGTGACTAACCGCAATCAAAGATAGCGCCTGATGTATGCGTTTCAGTAATTTTTCAGCTATGTGCTCCGTCCTTGGCGTCACTCTCCTCTAATAATTCATTACACTTGCTCAGCTAAAGCTTTCATCAGATGGTTAGAAGCAGCAACGTCCTGGATCATGTTGTGTTTCTGTGGCGCGCTGCTTTTCTTGGAATGTGCGCCGGCTCTTTGATTGTTCTGTTTCCTGTGATTCCAGAGGCCCTTTGTCTCTGCGTGGTAACTCACTAATCAGGGAACTCCGTCATAGCTCCCCGTCGCTAGGCCGCGCTCCCCTAATGTCACCCTCTGTGTAATGGTATTTTTGGCTCTGCTCTCATGCCTCTCACAGTCCACTGAAGCAAAAAAAAAAAAAAAAGAAATGTCAAAGTTGGCAAGAACAATCACCTTTAGGAATGTGTGGACTAAAAATGAGACTGTGGCATCAGTGGCAGTTGAGGGGGTATGTACTCTGTCATGAGGCAGAGCTCCAAAAAGTCTAAAAATTACAGTAAATCCCTCTCAGCGGGGCCTTCCTGTCACCTTCACACGCCTGTTAGCTCCTGAATGATTTATGATTTGATATATTACAGACTACTGGATACACGGATAATTTTTCTCTGTTCATAAAATGTGCGAGGAGGAATGTATTTGCCAAGACTGGAGAAACATAACAAGGTTAGTTTTTTTTTGTTTTTTTTGCGCTCTGGGTTTCCCCCCATCTTCTTTTGCTTAGACTGTGGTTTCGTGATGTGTTATGGGATCCATGAAACAACAATGAAACCAGATGTGCTTAGTAATGCGTCTATGTACAGTCTTAACAACATTGCAGAAGTTGAGCCGAGATCACACCATGTAGCCCATGTGAGAACTTTGTGCCGTCTAAGCTTTCTGGAAAGGCCTCCGTTCTCTTTTATACCTCCTCTTAAAATAAGCCCCCTCCCATTGGCTGAGAGCAGTCCGGTCATTGAATCACATCAGGCCAATTAGAGAGTAACACTTCCTTTACCGTGAAAGATGTTTCCTGTTGATAGTAAACTTGCGGCCTGCTGAGGAACAGAGAAACGGGGGGGAGGAGGGGGGGGTATGTTGAAATGCTGCCAGTGTTTCCCTGACCTTTGTGGCCTTTGTGGAGGAAAAACTGATGCTGGCATTGGGCTGAGGTGTGTGTTTTGACTTTGTGTGTGTGTTTGCGGGTGTACAGCCACAATGGAAAGTAGCTACATGTATTCAATGTATATTTAAGTACAATTTCAAGGTACTTGTATACACATATGACCCGAGTATATCAATGTTTATGCTACTTGGACTCGGTTGTTCACATGAAAACAACGGAAATGCTTCTGGGAACAATGAGGAAGAGAGCTAGAGAGAGACACTCTACCTTATCTCATTTCTCAACTCCACGCAACCTGCAGATAGCAGTGTGAAGTTTATGTTTCTGAAAGTTAAAGAAATGTTTGGATGCTGATCCCCCAATACGACATCGGAAAAGTTTCTATTGTTTTCTAAAGTTTCTAGTGGACAAAAAGAGCTATCTGACTGTGAGACAAGTGAGAGCATCTAGCTGGTCAACCAAAGAAAGATTGTGCCTCTAAAGTTCTCAGGGTTAGGGTTAGGGCTGTTTCATTTAAATAGGTGTTTGAGGCTCACTTCCCTACTCTATTATTCATCGCACGACCCATCAGATAAATATTTTTAGGTGAACAGTTCCTTTAATCAGACTAATAATAATTATAAGATAACCCCAAAGAGACAAAATACAAAGGAAAAAGGTTGGAATACTTTCCATCACTCTCTCAAAGCTCCAAAACAAGTACCAAGCTGAGGGATGTCAGCTACAAAGGGCCGTGTTATATACAAACTATTAGTTGTCATTTCTGTTCACGCAAGTTACACTTTATGATGTCATACATGTAAGGGATTAAAAAAGAAACACCGCTCATATGACATAAGTGTTTGTATTGATATTTCTACTAGATCTGAATACTTACTCCGCCATGCAGCAACACACAGGTCAATGAGAGGAGCTGCCTGAGTCGGAGCGCACACACACAACATGGATGTACCATAAATCTGAGTATATTCTGCCGTGTCATTTCTTCCCAGCGTCAACGGGTCGAGGCTGACGGCACATCCAGCTGTTTCACATGCCAACCTAGAGATGTGAAGTGGTTTACTCCCTGTGGGAATGACAGCTTCACTCTGATCGACTGAGGCAGATCATGTTCGAAAGGCTGTGTTTAGAGCAGCAAACAGATCTGATGTTTAACTCCTTGTGGCAAAGATGTTGTGTTTTCACATCCATCTAAACAAACATAAACCACTAGGAGTCTTTTTTTCCTCCTGTTTGATGTCCGTGAGAAAATGAGACGTATGTAGGTTAAAAAAATCCTAAATGTCTGAATCCTCACTTCTCTCTTAAATTTTGGGGAAGATTTCGTGTCTGTCGACCTCTGACGGGATTTCAGTGACCAGTCTCACCCCTCACGCCCACCTGTTTCTGCGGCCTGCGTAGACTCAGGCTTGTTTACGTCTAATGGGACTTTGCTGCAGAGTGAAAACCGAGGGGCCCGATGGTTGTGGCCACAGGTTGGAGGAATGTCTACCGTCTGGACGGGAAAATGTAATCAGCTGAGATCAGCGAATTAGAGGCCGGTTTCTCTTTCTCCCTTCGCGCTCTCACTTTCCCTCCATGTGCTTCTCACGCATGCAGCCGCTCTCACTTTTTCTCACTCGCCCTCTCCTCTCTCGCACACACACACACACACACACACACACACACACACACACACACACACACACACACACACACACACACACACACACACACAACCTTCACACACAAACTTCATGGTATGCAGAGTCCAAACTCTCTGGGGAAAT
>OMLP01000966.1:88726-102052 GCA_900302685.1 Spondyliosoma cantharus | reverse complement strand
CAGAGGGGGTCAGTTCCTCCTCTACTGTCCCCCCGCCCGTTGCGTCACGCTTCGGCGGTGGGCCGAAATCCTCCGCTTCACCTCCACCTCCATCTTCAGATCGGACCATTTTTTATTATTTTTTTATTTCAGTGAGTGTGCGCTGCTCCGACCCCACAGCGTTCACTGCCTCACGCTCCCACTCACATTTCTTTTTTTTTGGTGTTTATCTCTGACGAGAGGCACCAAATAATACAGATCTTCGCGTCTCGACTTCATTTAATAGAGTTTCGAGCTCAGACTCGGTGAAGTTGCGCTTCATCCCTTTACTCATGGTGTAAATCTGATGGCGCAGAGAGGGGAGTCCCCGGTGCAGGCCCTATTTAAATTAATTTGGATATATTTATGTGAGGGCGTGGACAGGGAGGAGTTTAGCACTTTTACATGTGCGCTCAATTCCACGTTGATTGGGATGTACAAAGGAAAAGTGCTTGGATCCATGCGTAAGCACACTTTAATACATCTGATTTTATTTGTGCTTACGACAGTTTCTGGATTCTAGCATACGCCATTTTTCAGTATGAAATCCACGCAAGTCTTAGTACATGAGGCCCCAGGGCTTCTGAGCTGGCACTGAGGAGTAGATGGGCTGCAGGTGTGTGTGAGCAGCAGGAGCTCCAGCCAATCAAGGAAGCCACGCCCAGCCTCTGCAAGACAACTCCAAAAAACACAAAACACTGAGAAAATACTACAAGGGGTCTATATTCCTGACAGCTTTATACCTACAGTCTACATCCGCTGAGTCACACTAACTGACAATGGCAGACGATTAGGTGTCAAAGAGCAAAAGCGCCTATCTGCAATGCTTCGTATTCAAACCCAATGCTAATAGGAACCTGATAACATTGATGAGGGAGAAGGAGTTGGTTATCTTACTGATTAGTTGGAGCCTGACACCTGCAGCTGTCTTTTTTCGTAAATGCATTTTTTGATGAATGATAAAAGTAAAGTCACGAACGAACAAACACATTTTATTTCCTGTGATAACTTCAGAATGAAATTCATCTTGTGTTTCAGCCGGTAAATGCTTTTGATTTGAAGCTCGACGTATATATTGTCATATTTATGTTCTTGTTAATTGCCAGGTGTTATCAGTCATAGAGGAGACTGTGGAGGCCACTGGAGTTCACTGAACTCACTGTCATCGCTGGTCATGAAACCAGCTTGAGATTAAATCAGTTTGTGACGTGGCACATTATTCTGCTGGAAGTAGACGTGTCAAGATGTGCAGATTGTGGCCATAAAGTGACGCACATGGTCAGAAGCAACACTATGGCATTAAAACCAGACTTAATTGGTCTTAAGGGGCCTAATGTGTGCCAACAAGATATTCCGCGTACCAAATTCTAAACCTGCCATCTGCATGTTGCAGAAATTGAGATTCTTCACACCAGGCGATGTTTTTTCCATCTCCTGCTGTACCACTTTTAATGAGCCTCCTCGGCTTACTTTAACATGAATCATCCCACAATCACTTAAATCACAGTTCTTCCACATTCCGACGTTTGGTCTGAACATCGAATTAACATCTTGACGACGTCTGCGTGTTGTCATGCATGGAGCTGCCATCATGTTGCAATGCTGCTACAGTCCTGCCACTGTTCAAATGCTATTCTACAAATAAAAAGTTGAGGCGGCAACACACAAATAATTGTCGCGATGGTGAATGTAGTGGAGAGGACGCCGAGTGAGAAAAACAAGGACATGAACAATACAGAATTAATGTTGTTTAAAACTGCTTTGTAAGCATTTTCAGACGGAAGTGCATATCATGTCTGTTAGATCTCTTTGATACAGGTGAAAAGAAAGTTAAACTGAACTATTTGTTCACAAGAAAACTTCACATGTCACTTTTCTTTAAGGAAACAGCAGGTGAAAATCTTTGCTTGCAACCCTGCTGCAGTGACGTAGAAGTGTACTGTGTCGGTACAATGACATCACTGATGGGTGCTGTTACGGGTGCAATAACAAACTCAAGTGTCAGGTTCAAATCAAACTACAACAGAGAGGACCAGAGCGAAAACTGAAATACTGACACTTCCCAATTCCAGACTCAGAAGAGCAGTAAATGCATATGCAACTTATTGCAGCCGTCTTAAACAATGCCCTGGCAGGAAGTCAACACAGGAACAGCATAGAGCAGATGATCAGTTTTCAAAACCAAACATCCTGAGCTGACTCAGGATCTACAGGGCAAGAAATGTCTGAAATATTAGTTAAACACACTTAAAACGATATAACTACGTAGCCTTCTCAACCACAGTGGAAGCACAAAAATGAAGGAGAAATTACAGAATATACTAAATCTGAGCAATTCAACAACGTTAGGCCGGCATGATGCTTCTCTTCTGAAACACTCTCGGTGGGATATGAAGTTGCGTGGAGGACTGAACAAAACTGCATCGCACACCTGAGGTCACAGAGCAGCGCCATGCTGTGACTGTCAAGTGGTGTTCTTGAGCTGAGCCACACCTGTGCACACATCTGCATTGTGATTTGACAGAAAAAACAGAACTGAACTGAAGCACAGAATTGTAATCAACATTCACAGACATGAAACGTTCAAAGGCAACTCTTCAGGATTGAGAGACATTTGCGTTGCAAGCTGCCTTTTTCTTGCAGACAGAGTGCCTCACTTTCCGTTCTGTGTGCCACCCACTGCAGAAGACGACAAGCAGTGTCTTACTCTACAGCTGGGAGGGACAACCAGCCAATTACATCTTCTTCCCCTCTTAAGTCCATTAATCACCTCATTACAAAGGCCTCCCTTCCCTTAAAGGAGAGTTCTGTCCCGCTATAACGCTTTATCACATTAGTGCTTAATTAAGAATTATGTCCTAGCATCTCGGTTTTAATTATGTGAATGCCCGGCTCCATTTGTAAAGTAACCGCGTAGTGACATGCAGCAGCGGCAGCGAGCACCACTGCAGGAAGGACAGTGAGGGGGAAAATGGGCTGTGGCCTTTTGTTGAAGTAATGAATTTAGTTTTAATGACGGAGGAGTAGAGGGCAGAGCTTCCAGGCAACGTGGAGGAGTGGACGTCGATGCACTCGCAAGTAAAAGTGGGTTGTGAGGTAAGTGTCTGTCGCCTTACCACGAGGCCAAAGCCGAATGAATGGACCCTCGTTTGCAGGCATAAAACACCTGTGATATTGTCAGCACGACGCGAGGACTGTCGCTGTTCGCAGCTCCTTCATCTTTCTCCCGTCGACATGTTTGTTTTGAAGAGGGAGGATGAGAGCTGTTGTTCGCAGGGAGGCTGAGAAGCCGGCTGCATCTTTGTTGTAAATAAGGTTCAGTCCCTCGACATTGCTCCTGTTGAACTCTGTGTCCCTGCAGCAAACTCTCAGAAATGTATTCACCGTGGATTAACTTGGCAGACAGAATGAGCAGGAGCGGCAGCGGCAGCAATAAGCCGAGTAATATCTCTTCAGTCATACGGTGCAGGTTGTGTCCAGTGAGAGCTGTTGGATGCATGGGCGCCCTTTGTACAAAACTGCAAGTACAAGAATACAAGTGTAACATGGTACAAATGAATCAAACCAGCATTAAATAAAATGCTGCAATACTTCACTCAGATGTAACCTTTGAAAGGGAGAGTCAGTGTCAATACTGTGTGTCCCCCTTGGATTTATATGAGGGTCTTATGACGGCATGTGTGACTGGTGGTGTCTGTATCTAATTTAGATTTTTGAGTTTCAAACTACTTTAGGCCTAAATGTTGAATTGAATTTTTGCATACAAAATTCAAAGTGTAAAAATTTGGTTGATTTTGCTGAATAAGTAAGGATCGGTGGGAAAAAAAAAAAACCTTCTTAATCATCTTAGTAAGGTGTCAATTGTTCGCTGTTTTGTTGCCATATATTGTTTCCATCTGGTCGAACTTCTTCTAACTCTTAAAGTTTAAACCTCTCCGCCCTTCGTGGTCCTTCATACTTCTGTGGTCACTTTCCCTACACAGTTGAATTGAAACAATCATCACTGACCCGTCAGTGATCGGCAGCATTAAGCTCCTCCGTGTCAGTATTGTTTCAGCTCGCTGGGAAATTCAACTGAGGTGATGTGAAAAACTATCCAGAACTCTATTCACTGGAAAACCATAAACGATTAGTGTCTAGCTGTACCAAGCAGTGGAAAAACGGTTAAAAAGGACCTTTCTGGAAATTATGCCAAAACCGAGTGTTGTATAGACCCAATCACAAAATTGGCACACAAGACCTGTGGCCCCTTGCATGTCACCCTCTCTCTCATCCTGATCCTGTCATCTCCCTGAGCTGTCCTAAAAAAGATTTTAAAAAAATAGCTGTAGATAATAACAGAAGTGAACTGATTTCACATAGCTCAGCAATGCAAACCAACTGCCAGTTGTCTAACCTGAAATTAGTGTTGCTGTAACGTCACAGTGATTCAGACTGCACTGGTGTTGAACAATTTCAAATGATATGCAACCCTACAGTGATGGACACCTTTTATACTGTCAATTATGGTTAAAAGAATATATACATTCTATTGATTTTTAAACATCTACATTGTGCTAAACTATATTTAGTGATTTAAATCAATATCAAAATCAATAGTCATGTGTCTAAATGAATGTGCTAATGAGTTATTGATTAAGTCCTTGAGCTGACACTATAAGGTTGCAACAAAGTTAAGGTCAGAGTTGATGATTATTAGAATGGAGCAGGCGTGACTGTTGTTCCTGTTTTGACGCTGATTGTTTCAGTTTTGTCGTGTTCAGGTTTCTGTTGGAGCTGTTGCTTCAGTGCCAGAAACTGGGACTGTGTTGACCGGTGGCTGTGTATTCGTGTGAATCTGATGAGGACTAGTGACTGTCATCTGAACACTAATAGGACTTCAACACAGAGAGAGAAGATGATGCATGACAGCACTCCATCTTCACAGAGAAGTGACAACACAGAGCCTCTTGAAATTGAAGCCCGTCTAAACCTTTCAGATGTTTTTTCCTGATGGGATTTTGTTAGGGTTCCTCATTGGAAACATAAACAATAAGCTTGTTTTAGTCTGAGGTGGTCGAAGGACCCAGGAGGAACACCTCCCTCAGAGTTTGCAGCGGAGAGGAGGACATGATTTGTTGCTTTCGATCAGCCAGAACAACAACAGGTTTCTCTCTGAAGGGGAGCTGAACCGAAGTTGGGGGGCTGGTGAGGACATGTCAGTGCAGTGAGGGGGTGGTTTATCCCGTGGTGCACTCCTGTCAGATGTTTAGGGAGGGATATCCGATCAGATACGGTGAAGGTTGACGTCTCCATTCCCAGGTTCCGCGCTGCTGGCTCATCATCTGTTGCATCAGCGCCGCAGATGTAGCTCTCTGCGCAGATTGATGCTCACGGCCGCTTTGATAACAGCTGGCGTGAATCGATACGCGTATGAATCGGATGTTTCGTTTTGCAAAATGAGATCTGCCATTTGAATGAGGTATCACCGGTGTATTCAAAATGATGGATTTGCCCCTATTTTATACTGTTAATACATCAAACATGGCGATAGCCTGATATAGGTGTGTGTGTGTGTGTGTGTGTGTGCGTGAAGGGTGATGAAAAGTAATTTTTCTTTCCGAAATGAGATTGTGACACCTGCTTTAATGGGTAAAACTGAGACATTATGGTTCATTTTTAAAGATGGGAACCTGCTGAAGTCATCTTTTGGGAAAAATCCCCCTTACAGACAGACAGCGAGTCTTTAATGTTTCAGAGATACTAAATAATGAATCACGTGATGGTTGCTGTAATAGGATGTAATTGAAATAGGGCTCTTCCTGCCTGCAATATGTGTGAAATATGTGTCAGCGCGTTTGGGATAAATGAAGACAGTAGTTGATGCATACACGTCTTGATTTTTCTTCTTCTTTTTTTCTTTTGTCTCCTAAGAGACAGATTAGGCCGTATTGGCCCCTTATAATATACTGAGCCCGCTATTTCTGGATAAAGACATTTTGAAGGTGAATAAGCTAAACAGATTAACAGACATGTGCAGGGCTGCCGGCCTGTCTCTTCATCACTGGCAGAGCATGCTACCCTCTTGAAGGGCGCGTCTCAAACCGATGACGCGCGTGTCTTGAGTCAGTGACGTGTAGAAGCTCTGTTAGGCACTCTTTTCTTATCGCGCTGTGAAACGGTTAATCAACTTCTGTTCTAATCGTGGATTTTCCGTGACGATTTGCTTTTATTTGATTTGCAACAGAAAGAAGAAGCTCCATTTTGCGTGCTTACAAGTATAGCCTCCTTCTTCGAATGTTACGAATACAATCTCGTTTGTTATATCCATTAAAATGTAATGTTACCCTCTATGTAGAAAATGTGGTTATCGCGGCCAGCTTACATATAAATTGTCCAACAAGGAAAACGTTTGCCACTGTGCCCATGCCATGTAAACTACATTACATAGCAGTTAATTTCATATTTTGTTCCTATTCGATTTTAGAAAGCGTTGCCGAAAAGCACTCATTTTGAGCACAGTTAGACCATCTGAATGGCGGGAGACCGTCGTGGCAGGATTCACTGTGGACGAGTGGCTAACTTATTTTCCACATGTCTAAAGAAACCTTTTTATTTTCTTCCCATGTACTGATAGGTACATGATTCATGGAAATGTTGGTTTAAGCCATGATTTCATCTTAAATTTAAAATCAGTGAAGCACTCTTGAACTCAAACTCTTGAATGGGGGAGAATCTGTTAAGGTGTTATTTAATAAACGGTGCCGGAGGGTGATGTGGACGAGATGACGGGGGTTGCAGGTAGGCAGGTTGGCAGGGAAGGAGGGTTGACGGGAGCTGGCGTGGAGGGACTCAGGTGAACAGATGAGCAGAAAGCAGAGCAAAATGGAGCTGGAGATTTCTGTAGAAGGCAACAAAGAGAAAGGCATGAGCACAAAGGCAAAAACACAGAAAACACAAAGTAGCAGCACCGTGAAGTCAGCGTGTTGGACACAACTATCTAGCGCCGAAGTGGTGCAAAGACCAGGTAGATGAAGCCAGTGGATGATGAGCTGATCCTCTTCAGGTGTGCCACTCTCCTCCTGGAGGGGGAAAGGCAGAACAACAAAAATGGAAACACAACCAGGCTGCCACAGCAGCACCGTGACAGAATCAAGATCATTGATTGCTTTGGACACACAAACTTGCATCAGCATGACTCACAAAACGTTCTCAGGTTAGGAGGTTAAACTTCTGAATGATGTTAATGTTATGCTAATTTATTCATTTTTGTCCAGTGCCTTCAGTGTTGGTGTGTAAAGAACTTGCAGAGGAGTGAGTGGTGTTTTGCCAGCGTGTGATACAGTATGAGATGTGGTAAATATCCATGGCGTTATGCTAGTAGCACCTCGTGAAGCCTCAAGCAGATGAGGACCAGACTAAAGGGGTCTGACGAACTTGCTTCTTTCTAAGTCCTCACCACCAGATTTTTTTCATTCTCAAATTTGTATTCATCATATTCGTCCGGGAATTCCTTGAGGCAATTAAATTAGACTCCAGAGTTCCCTCCAGAGCCACAAAAGGCTTTACACAACTTTTTCACTGATGCAGTCATACTTCCTAAGTCCTGTAGACCGACTTTGTAAAATTGTCGGAGTTCCCCTTTAATTAGCTCCCTTGAAATGATCAATACGCATGAGCAAACTTCTAATCTATATTTGATTCAGTCCCTCAGATGACTCGTGGAGGTACTGTAGCAGTAGAAACTTAAGAGCTAAGACAGCTTAATGCACTTCAAATGGAAACAAACACTAAAGATCTTTAACTTAGACGACAAGTAAGCTCACATGGTGGGGTGCACCCAAAATATTAGCAACAGGGTGGCAGCTTTTATTCAAGTGTGGAGGTGCTGAGTTAAACACTGAAATTGAGTAGACTCGCAAGATTTGTTGTGATTTTGTCATCACCTTTTTCATCTATTTACGATGCTACATTTGATGCTCTGAGCATTCTTCTTTGGGTCTACCTTGACCATGCTGGGCTGCTTGCCACACACATGCTGCTGTGTAATTTCGGGAAGAAAGCTGTCCGGTCCGAGGCAATCTACATTTCTGTGTAGTCCACCATCGTCAGTTGAGCACGCTATTTTAGGTGTAATTTTCCTGAGTAAAACACATTATGTTTCGGCCAGACCTCTAAGTGCTCCAGGTACGCTGCTAAGTCGCCACTGGATCAGGGTCCAGTCGGAAAATAGCACTGTGGCCTGTGTCAAAAATAAACATCCAGGTGTGCGTGTTACAAAATGTCTGGTTCTACTTTTGCCACAGAAGACATGAGTGTCATTCAGCAAAGTACTGAGTGGCCATTTAAACAAGTACAAGCATACTTATCTGCTAAAATTATGCCACTGAAGCCTTGTTTACACATTCACTGCAGGTCACTACAATGTGACGCTCTGTTACACCCTGTAGGCAGGGTTGTTTTACATACTGGCCTGAGGCCGCGGGCAAGTTTATGTATTACAGGCTTTTAAAACCAGGCCTCTGGGCGAGCAGGTAGTCGAGTGGTTAAGAGCGCATGCCACATATGGAGCGGACCCCGGTTGGAGGACCTTTGCTGCAAGTCACACCCCCCTCTCTCTCCCATTTCCCGTCAATCCACTGTCAAATAAAGGTGTCTATGCCTGAAACAAATATTTAAAAAGGAGAAAAAAAAAACAGGCCTTTGACTGAAGGAGGCCATTATTTGAAATCCAGGTGATTGACAGTGAATAAAGAATAACAGCAGTGGCGCCATTAAGCTCAGTGGGTAGAGCAGGCGTCCCATGTACAGAGGCTTTGTCCTTGCTGCAGCGGCCCTAGGTTTGCTGCGTGTCACACCCCTCTCTCTCCACCTGTTTCCTGTCATATCTCCAAGCTGTTCTGTCAATAAAGCCTAAAAGGGTAAAAATATACTTAAAAAAAAAAAAAAAGAATAACAGCAAAAAGATCAGAAACACTGAGAAAGGTATACTGATCCAAATATATTGTTTAATAAAGCATTTATTGTAATGCTGCACAGTTGGTGCTCTGGCGCCCCCTGTTGGCCAGCAGAGAGTTTCCCTTCTGCTGACTCAGCCAACAGTTAATCAAATTAGGTTATTCGGTTTCATTGAGAAGAGAGCCACTCTTGACGAAGTAACAATTATGTTCTTTTTTAATTCTCTGGTTGTTAATGTTGACCCTCGCTCTCACACACACACACACACACACACACGCAAACACACAATAATACACCCACATCATTTTCTCTGACACTGATTCAATTCAGTTTTATTCAAATTAAATTCCTCCACCGGCGGCGCAGGTGTGGCGAGCAAGCAGAGGAGGATAATTAGCGGCATTAAAGTGTTCCCTTTCCCTCTGCATCTTGGCTTTTTTAATTATAGGGGAGAAATCTCTCTTCCCACTCTCTCACCCGCTGACAAACACGCATGCACACACAGCCAGACAGGCACGTACAAATCGGAACATGCACACACACACACACACACACACACATGTTAATGCAAACACATCAAACAGACACACGTAAGTACATGTCACATCGGGGTTCACCATCATAACTGATTTGGTGTCGTGTTAATGATGTTGACAGCATGTTAATGAGGACACTTCTCAGAATTGATGTTGCTTCATTTGCAAACCAAGACGGACAATTAAATAAGAACTGAACCCAAAGCAGCTGCAACTCATCTCCACGCCACTCTGAAAAGGAAGAAGAGCAACAATCGATCACCAGCATCGATCATCTCACCTCTAACAGTTCAGAAGTGTCTGTCTGTTCATCCGCTAATATCCTCAGCAAGTGTCATTTATAGTGACATTTACAAGCTTGGAAAACTGGTTCAACTGCTGATGGTCATTTGTCGGTAGAAAATACAATTTCTTCATTACTATTTTTTTAAGTTATACTTCGACTGAATTATTCATATTTTCAATGATGTACAGGTATGGACAGTTTAAGGAACTGTGTAAAAGACCCAAAAGTTGTGCTAAAATCCCTTCATATGTATGGGTTTAAATGACAGTCATACGTATAGCTGAGTTTGTGCTCGAAAAGAAGATACGTATGTCCAGAAAGGACCTTTTAAAAGACAGCTGTCACTGCACAACAAAAATTAATGCATGGACGGTTGGCATAAGTAAACTGCCGTGCTGTGCAGGAATTCATTTCCAAATGAATTCTGGCACCGGCAAGAATTCATTTGGATATGAATTTGAATGCAAACGAGGTGGGAGGGTCTCTGTGCATCCAGGGAGTAGCTTGGGAAGCGCCTGATTGCAAAGCTGAGGGTAATTATGCAGGGAGAGAATGAGAAAGTCAGAGGACAGAGAGGGGAGAAGGCTGCAGAGGGTCGAAGCGACAGAGAACAAGAAGATACTGACAGGTACGCTGAGACCCTCCCACCTCACTCGAGAACCTTTGCTCCTGCTCACAACGGGAAATAGCCGCCATAGGTAGAGGGAGTAGGACCCACCATGTAGCTGAGCATTCACACATGCTGAACCGGAGTGTGACTTCTTGGCTTTATGACCTTGATGAAGAGTTATTGAGTTTGCTTCCCTGTCGGCAAGAGATCTCAAAGCCCTCAGATCAGATTTCCATGGAAATTCATGGATAGATGGGAGTAACGCGGCTGAATAAATGTTGGATAGAAAACACCACCAAAATCCAGTCAGACAACCATATCCTCACTTTGATCTAATCATGTACCATACATTTCTTTAGTTGTAATGGTGGCTTCCAACTCACATTGTTGCCACGAGATCACCCTCATAGGCTTAGGGCTGAAAGGACATTAAGGGACATCATTTAAATTAAAGGCGCAATACATAAGAATTAGCCACCTTGAAGTAATACTCCCAACAAAAAGGGGCAACATATTTTCGAAATAACTAACTGTATTCCTTTTATACATCCATGACTGGAGCTTCTGTTAGCTTGTTAGCTCAGTTAGCCATGCAGCTAGCTGGACTACCAGGGGAATGTTGGTGTTTGCAGCGCTAGCATGGGAGCTTGGTAGAAATAGGGGGCTAGCTGGTGAGCATTTTAACTTTAGTAGATATCTCTTCAACACATTACAAGGACATCTTTCACATTCTATTGATAATGTCACTTATTTTTAAAATGTTTTTTTTTAACTAAAATTCGTATATATTGCACCTTTTTAAATGAAAGACGTAGAGATATGGCGGATCATTTTGGTATAGATCTACATCTTACATCTACAAAGAAGCTGAGGTACAGGTTTATGTACGTGCGATCATTTCACTTAATTTTACTTTATACTGGGGTAAACGGTTGCCTCATACAGGAGTGGAGACAGGAGTGACCATAAAAGCAGGTAGAAGTTGCTCAAGGACCCTTCGGCACTGGCTGCTGGGTGAATTTGCATTGACAAACAAAGTTTGTGTGTGTATATTTATAAATATTAATGGCGTTTTGCGTAGTCAGCAATCAAAAGAAAACTATTGTTTAGGCTTGCTGTTTTTGCCTTAAGTGTTCAAGAGTTAGCCTGCAACCCGGTCGATTTCCGCAAACCACATCTGTTCTCACTTCAGTTGTCTTTAGGTTCGGTTTTCTATTTCATGTTGTGACAATGCTGTGCCTATGATCTGGTTGGGTATGGGCACAAAAAACACTTGGTTAGGGACATCTCAGTGTGCTGATGCATCGTTAGAAACAAGGTTTTTGACACAGAAACAACAGAAATTGTCCCGCTGTCTCCTTCAAAATATCCACCGGTTTGACGCTTACATATGTTGAAATGGAGTCTTTGGCTTTGGCAGCCTTGTCACCAACATGTTACGCCACCGAATGTACTTGTAATCTGAACGTGAAATGACACATATTGTAGAAATAGGCGATATGGTGCGTATGCCACGAGCAAAGCTAAACGTATCCCTTGTTCGGCAACTGGGCTGTAGCCTGAGAAAACCCAGCTGACATTCAGATTTTATCACCAGGCCACATTATCAACCCCACTTTAAAAGTCTGCAATGTTGAGGACTTTGACGACAGTTGATAATAAACATAATCAGGTGGAGACTTCACAGACGGATCTGGCAAAGAAAACACACTTTGTGCGCTTATCCCGACAAAAATTACCCAAATGTGCATCTGACAAATCAACCCATTTAGAAGCAGCTGCAGAGCAGACACAGTAAAATTATGTGTTGACTTGCCGCAGAGTGAAAATGATGAGCGTCCTCATTTTGCAAGCTCTGCAGTCGAGAGTTTCACAAAAAAATAAATAACAGCAGCAGGGGCGGGCAGGCGGGCGGTGCTGCAGTGAAACCTCTCGCTGCAAATGTAATTAAAAAAACTTCTCGCAAAGGAATGAATTAAAGGCTCCCAGTAGCATTGATAACCCCGGCGTGGCAACAAGCGAGGGCTTTGACAGTGTCCTAATGGGCCCGCTAAAATGCCCTTTAATATGTTTTCTCCTGTAAACGATCAAAACTCCTTTCAGTAACCTCAACAACGATCTTTATCGGGGAGTGGAAGAGGAAATGTTCACAAAGGATGAAAGAAAAAAAAAGAAAAAACACACCACAGGCGACGGCACTCAGATGGGCTAAAGGCTAATTGTGTCGGAAATGAGATTTTAAGCGGCTGAATTAGCAGAGGGTGCAGCGCGTGGCAGCTGAGAAATGGAGGGAGAGTGGAGGGAAAGTAAGCGCAGGTCACATACAGATAAGCATGCCAGCTCTCCGCGCCTCCGACTCTGTGTTTGTGCAGCTCTTTAAACCACACAGGACGCCGTCTGGTGATTAATTAGGCCGACTTAGGAGAGCAAACCCTGTCATTACTTAGCGCATTCATCTTTCATTTCAGTCGTTTAGACGCACACTCTCATCTGCGGAGCCGTTTACAGTGAGTCACAGAGTGAGATTGAATTCATAGATCGGCGGGTAAAAGTCACTGCAGCCTGACGACAGATGGGACAAAACCGTCCTTAAAATGATGGTGTAGGAGAAAGAAGTGCGAGGGGAAAGAAGTATTACAACAAGACAAGAGTACTTTTTTAGTGCAAGCAGTTGGGGATACGAGTGAACAAGATGTAACGGAGCTTCTGGGATGGATGACTTTCCAGGTTGCTCGTGAAAAGAAGGAGTGGTGCGAGTATTTAAATGATGGAGGGAGACGGGCTCGAGATGTGGGGAACGGTGTTTATGGCACAAGTAAGGAGCTAAATATGATGTAGCGTCTCCAGCTGTGCACTCAGCTCTGTCAGCGTGCACGGTCGGCATGCAAATACAGGGTGATGGATGTATCTGGTGTGGTCTAAAGGGAACAAGCCAAAGA
>OMLP01000966.1:59800-73248 GCA_900302685.1 Spondyliosoma cantharus | reverse complement strand
TGTGTGTGTGTGTGTGTGTGTGTGTGTGTGTGTGTGTGTTACTGACATATGCACATGTCCTTTCTGTTAAGTATCTTGGTGCAGCACGACACACACGATAAACCAACAAGCAGATATATCAGTGTAACTGTAAAACTATTACCTGCACCATGACTGATATTAACATTTGGCAATGAGAAGTAGAGACAAGCACAGTGATCCCATGGCTCCTATACAAAGTTAACAAGCTGCCTTTCCGTTCAGGCTTTGCTTCAACAGAAGCCATATCCCCTAAAAGTCGGCTTTCTTTGTAAAAAAAATGGTTAAGAGCGGAGAGCACGGTAAATAAGAGTGTGTTTATAGTGTGCAGCCTTCAGAGAGGCCTTTGCGTTGCTTGAGCAGCCACTTAGCTAGTTTAACCTGAGTCAAGGAGAGTTAAACTATGAAGCCTCACTGAGAGTGGTAACAGGGGAATTGAATAGACAGGTTGTTACAACGCTGTAGTGGAGTCTCGTACTCTGTGCCTCTTATTTTTCAACTCTATTCTCAAGGGTCCAGAAATAAAAAGTTCTGAATAAAGAAGAGTAGTGAAATGCCCAGCAGAGCCTGTCTGTAAAGCTCGTCCGTCCATGTATCTGTTTGTAGTTGGCTGAGGACATGGTTTTGAGATCATGACTCAAACTGCAGTGTACCCACAGCTGCTAGAGCTCCCCACAGAATCAAACATAACTTTTCTACAACAATACACACAAGGACCTTTTTCTATTTTTTCAATCCACAAATTAGTGTTAAGCAAAGAAGGCATTACACATCCATTAGGATGTATATCCCGCATATGTATGTGATGTTAACTACATTTGAAAATGCAGCAATCACCTTAATAGTTATATTTTTTGAACTTATTTCGCAAAGTCAATAAAAAAAAATGTCAAAATGCAGGTTTAGACCCGAGGCTGTTCTAAGAGATTATACTCATAATTCCTAGAGCTTCATCAGTGTATAAGATAGAATTAAGCTTCCTGCAGCTGTGAGCTGACTATTGAGTCTTCATTAACAGCATACAAACACTGTGTTGTGTTCACATATATTTTTACAGCTCATCTTATGGAAGCCCCGTTTAGACATAAATGAAAAAACAACTTTTTATCTCCTGCAGCTGTTCCTGGGGTGTTATTACTCCACTGCTAATAGGGCTGAACACACTATGTTTGGTCCCTGTGTTACACAAATATAGCCAGCATCCTTTAAGATGTGTTGACTGGTTTTATACTTACTGGAGTGAACCTGCATGTGGCAAGATGAACAGCAGATCAGAAGACTGGTGCCATCCTCTGCAATGTGATAGTTGGTGGGCGGAGGCTCAGTGTTGCGCGCACCAACGCTGAAGCACATTTCTGGGACCAGTGGACGAGTCCGACTGCCATGCTTGGGAAGGGAGGCGCGATGGGCGTCGGGTGAAACAAAGACGTCTTTCTGTGGCTGGAGAGGCCAGAAATTGAAGATAATAAAGTTAGTGTATTTTAACCATGTTGATTATTGGTCAGTCTTTACAACAGCTGGAGTGCATACAAAGAGGATAGTTTTGATAGTTAACACAAATTTTTTTTGTTAAACTTACATGAGCGCTGCAAAGATTTGTCAATAGAAACAAAACTATTTTTCTAGCAAACATTTGTTGGTCCCAGCTTCTTGTATGACAGGACTTGATGCTTTTCTTTCTCAATTGATAATGAATGAAGAGTCTTTGAAGCAATGATGCAATCTGAAGACATCACTCAGGGCTCTTAGAAATTTTGTTGAGCATTTTTCACAACTTCTTTCGATACTTTATGGACTGAAATTAAATCGCCTGAGTGTGAAAGTAATATCCAGATTATCCATAATGTAAATTATCCTTAGTTGCAGCCCTAACCTAAACTACTGCTACTCAACATCACTTATGCTAACACTGCTGAACTAATACATACAATACTACTGATTGACTACTTCTACTTCAATCACTACCAATTCTAATTCACCAACACATATGTGCATGTGCTGCTGTTTGTGGCTGTACCTTTGCGTAAGGACAGAAGAGCGAACAGATCGCACAGTGTGGTTGGAGTGCTGCCACTGCAGCATTGAAGGCCTTCTCTGCCAGGAAGTTGGGTGACTGATTCTGCCACAGGTGCTCCTGTTTCTTCATGTCGCTTTCCAGTGGCATGGGGGAGGACAGCTCTGCAGGTAAAAAAATAAATAAAAGACATTAAAGACATGCTGCTCAAACACACACACAATCTGAAGTCAGTGACGCACACAGAAGCGATGTTGGAGGAATCCTCATTGGTAATGATTTTGCTTCCTTCTGAAATGCATGTGAAGCATTTTTGGAAAAGTACAAGGATCTTTTTTTAATAAGGGGCCCTTGCCAAGAAACAAATATAGCGCATTCTGTTTCAGACAATAACAACACCATTCCTGATATAATTGGCCGATGAGCACAAATATCACAGACGTCAACAACTTGCTGTTGTGGGGCTGCAATCAATTTTTCAGTGAAGCCCCTGAAGCTACTGATCCAAAGTGTTTGTTAAACCTGGACACAAGGCAGGAGAAACTCTTCAAAAGCTTGCCATTTAACTCTCTCTTCTCCCTCTCTTTCTCCTTGTACCTCATCCACCCTTCTGAAGGACAGGCCCCGAGTCAGGTCCCCTGCTGCCAACTTAAAGTGACTTTGAAAGCAGGTAATTGGAAGTCATGATCCCTGGATCAATATGTGTCAGTCAGAAAATGAGAAGAAACAGACAGAAGGGAGGGGAGTGGAAAGAGGCCTTGCAGTCTTGATTTCATTATCCCCACAGGGAGCTTTAGTCCTGCTTGTTTTTCTTTCTCAAGATCGATAATCAAAACAAAAATGGTGTGTCTTCTTCATTTTAAGTAGCGCGATGAAGAGGACAATGAATGAGTCTAAAAAAGTAGGGGACAGAGGGAAAGAAAGCATAATGATAGATGAAGATCATGTTTTTGGTAATGATTCACTCTTTTCAACTTTTTTTAAAATTCACTCATACACTCAAGAAAAAATATATGTACAATGATGGATGCACACCTTTTTCGCTGGTCGGATCTTGCTTTAAGATGGACAAAGGGGAGCGTTTGGGTGGCTTGCTGAGGGGGTGACGGCGACTCTTTTTGACCTCTGTCGGCATCTTCATCTTGGAGAAGCATGCCTGATAAAACACAAGATTTCAGTGTTTTGACCTTGACACATGCAGCAGCAAATCATTACAATCGCTTCAAAATATTACAAGTTAAAATTGAGTTTGTAAACTGTTTACTATGGACATGTGATTTCTATAAATTGTTCAATCATCTGTGAAAACAGTCCGATTCTTTCAGAGGATTAAATTTGGGCATCAAACTGATCTCAGTAACTGTTGGTACGCTGCAGCTGAAAAACAATTACAATCTAGAGGTTCAATTGTATTTTCAGATCAAGCAACTTCAAATTTCGATATTGAAATAGCAGCAACTGTTGCGTGAGATAAATAAGTGTGTTGCAATGCTGGACACAATTACAACTAAAAAGGAAAAAGAAAAACAATCAACTTTGATCTGGATAGTCTTACCTGGGTGGCACTCACATCCAGCTTGTTGTCTGCTGGGATGTCACTCTGTTTTGGCATAAGAGGTTTCGCCACCTCTGCAGCAAAACTAACATTATTTGACGTCTTCATATTGGATGTAGCAAACTGCTCAAATGCTTCCTCGAACCCAGTGATGGAGTTGTGGGTATTTGCAGTCTTCTTCGGCTTTTTGGACTTCTTTTTCTCAATGTCCTCCACCAAGTTCTGAGGTTTGGCTTCAGGTCCTGTTGCTGGCAACGAGAAATAGAGGAAAACAAACTTCACTCATCACAAACTTTGAGGAGGAAGGTGAAAGAGATGCTTGAGTTAAGTTCAGTTTTCCATATTTCATGAACCAGTAGCAAAAAGTAAAGAAAAAAAAGATCTAGTAAAATTCAAATTAAAACAACTATGCTGGTTCTGATGTCCACTCTAGTGTCAAGCTCTGGAATAAACCCCCTCACCATCCTGCATTGTGTGTTTACACATACGTATTTTATAGCATCTTATGAACATATAGGTATATGACACATATAGAAAAATATGTATCTAAAATGCTCATATTGTCCTCACCCTCTACAGCTGGAGCCTCTGCTGCTTTGGCAGCAGCCTCGGCAGCCTCCTGCTCCTCACGCTCCATGGCCTCCAGGGTCATCATGGCCTCTTTGGCTAGACGCTCCTCCCTCTCTTGCCTCCGTTGGGCCTCGCGCTCCTCAACCTGACGCTGGTAATCAGCAGCATTCAGCTCAATGCCCTCCTCTGCCAGCACTTTCACCTCCTCCAGCTTTAGACGACGGAGCTGCTTCATCTTCTGCATGGCTCTGGGGTGGGACACAATGACCCGTTATAAATTCATATGAAAACATATGTACATTTATCTACTGCTTGCGAACAAAAGCCTCTGTGTGTGTTTGTGACAAACTTGAGTCTCACGTGCTACTTTCCCAAATTGTCATGTAGTGTGAAAACAAAAATGAGAAATTTGTGAAAGAATATCAAAACCTCAGAATTTAGACACAATATGTAGTTTGACCCCTCACCTTCGCAGTAGGTTTGCCCGATGGGTGACACGATGCTGCCTCCAGCTCTCCAGTTCGGGGCTGCTAAGCTCAGTGGCCTTAAGGTGGTCCAACACCGCGGTGTCTTTGCCCTGCTTCCATAGCTCGTAGCGATCTGGCTGCAGGCAGCGCACAAACACATCCATGGAGATCTTCACCATGTCCTTACGGCAGGTACACTAGAGAAGAACAAGCAAAGAAGGAAGATATGACTGAAGGCTAGAGAATAGCTGCAGGTAGGGCATGGAGCAAAATATGTTGCACAATAAAAAAATAAAAAAAATCCTCCGCAGTGGGAGGATGCTACTGATTGTCTACAGATGGAGCAGGTGCTACAGATGACACTTTCAGTTGCACATCATAGATTTTTGACAGAAAACTCTGCAGTGAGTGATCAAAAGAGGACGTAACAGTCTTTGGCACACTGATGAAGAAGCCCAAAAAATGAGGATGGATCGAAGAAAATGGTAACTAACAGCAGGGGAGCACAGTAGCACTTTTCAGAGAGATGGTGCTGGAGCTTAGATTAGATGAATTCATATAACGAATTCGTAATGTTTTATAATTAATTTATGATTCTATTCACATGTAAGGCACGTGTGTTATGCACTCTGCCAAGAACGAGTCTTTCTTCATTGCTGAATTTTACTGAACTAAACATTATTTAAATGTCCAATTTTGTATTTGAAATGTGTGCAAATAGCACACCTGTTATAACCTAATTGGATCCATTAAATGGAGGGAAAGGCATCATTAAAACATTTATGCAGCCACTTTATAGGATTGACAACATATTTACTAATAAGAGTGTTTTGTTTTTTCTTGGTATTATACATAGTACTGCAGTTAGGAGTGAAACGAGCACTTTGTGTATAAACAAGTAAATAGGATCAGGTTGAATTTGAGCTGAGGGCAACACCAGCTACCATATAGAGAGTCACTTAGTATGAGGAATAAGAAGCAGAAGAAATCAATATAGAAATAGAAATCTATCTATCATATACAATCGTACAAAGTAGTGAAACTAGTTCTCTGGAGGAAACCCATGCAAGCGCGAGGAGAAGATGACGGGATTTGAACACAGGACCCTCTTGCTGTGAGACAATAGCGCCAACAACAGTATAACAAGAGGCATATAGTTTAAAGTGCAGTGATCTCCATTAGAAAAACACAACACACACATCAGACAGGCAATGAGGTTACAGTGAAGTTGGTAACAATTGGTGTCCCATGAAAGTATATTTGCTCATTGCAAATTTTTAAACTCAAGGTGCTGTGTGTAGGATTGAGTAGTCTCCATCTTTTTAGTATGCACAACCCTTGCCTCATCCTTCCTATGGTGGCTGCTGAAAAGGTGAAAAATACAAAAGGCCCTCTCTAATTTGTCTGTTCTGCACTAATGTAAAAAGCATGTCCGCATAAGTGGAAGAGGACCTACTCCCTCTGTAGATACAAAGGACTTATTTTAAGGTTATGGAAACTCAGCCTTCAGGTGATTATACACTAATGATACCAGAAAACTTAATTAATAAAGTTATTAGGTTACAATTCTGCCCCTAAATCTTACACACCGGACCTCTAAAATAAGTGAGTCAAATATTGCAGGTAATAAGCCTTTGGTAAATGTGGTAATGTGCAAATAGTTCAGAGGTAAATGAGAGTGAAAGCTACATCCTATGAGCACTTACACCTCAAGGTGACTCCACAAACCTTCATAATGACAATACAGGTCAATGAATCATTCTGCTGTCTGGTGACAGGAGGAGCAGCAGAGCTTTTAAATGAAACCACGGTGTTGAGTGTAAGAGAAGATGGCAGTTACAGCAGAGAGAAGTGTGGGAATGAAGAACAAAAGAAGGGAGATGAAACAAACAAATATGGGGGAGGAGAGGGAGGGATGGATGGGGAACTATTTTCTTTTGTGCTTTGCTTGCTGTATTAAATTCTGGCCCTATTATTTCCTGAGCTGTACTGAGAACCTTATGTTCAATTACTGGAAACACAGCAGCTCACCCTCCCCAGCAAAACAATATCCAGACTACATCTCATCTAGACACCACTTGACAGACGGAAACATTAAAATATGGAGGGGGGTGGTCGAGTGGAAAGTGGGAGGGCAGAGGTGGGCAAGTGAGCATGGGTACAGCTGATTGTTACCATCATGAAACCTTTAATAAAAACAGCAACATGCCAGAAAACTACAGAGGCACAAGAACACAAGAGAAATATCGCTCCTGCACTGACTGTACCTGGCAGAATGTGCTTTTTACTATTGTAAAAGGATTGAATGTCTGATTTTATTTTCATGAAACTATTAAGAGGTTATAGAGATTGTTGCCACCCTCAAGGGCCAGGACGAGTTCCATTTTATTATCATATAAAAACTTAATTAGAGGAGGGAAACGGATTTGGAAATGCACAAGATCTGAGAAAACAAAAACTCACCCTGAGGCAGGCAGTCAATGAGCCCTGAAGTATACTTGGGCTCCTAATGAAGCTAAATTGCTGGAGCCACAGAAAACCAAGAGCCTGGGGACTCTGTATGGATCTGTGGATTCAAAAGATGTGCCAAGAACTGATAGCAAAACAGGGTTTTAGTCTGACCTGTGTGACCTGACCAACAGTAACTGGAAAATTTTGACTATACAAAATTCTTTACGATGGCTTTGATGACACTTTCGCTGATAAGGTAAGCAATAACCAAAATCCAAAAATTGAAGATTGATTTGACAAGTCATCACAATTTGTCAAGATGCAAAATGCAGAAAATATTTACATCTCATTCATCTATTCATGTTTCATGCTTTCATACATCTCATTCACCTGAACACTTTCAACAATGTTAGGTTGGAGACCTAATTTGCCTGAAAAAAAAAAAAAAGATAGCTTGATTTTACTCAAACCTAGCAGATTTGTCCAACCAGTGGTGAGATGTTGCTGTTTGAGAGATATTAGGACGGCACAATGTAGTGTTTCAGCATCGACATCGCAGTTTGTGCATGCGTAAAAGTCACACCGCAAGATGTGCAATGTCATGAAAATTCCTTTTTTCATATTGCAGAAAAACCTAAATATCACAATGCCAGTTTTTCCCCAATATCATGCAGTCACAGTCAACAGATATCAAAGACGTTAGCAAGCCTAACCCACAATACAATTTTTTTTTAGATGCGACAGTATAACTAAATGTGACAAGAGAAATAGGAAAGTTTGCCGATCTCATATATTTCCCCAATTCAATTACCCTGGAAGTGACTGTTAGCTCTCGTTAGCCTATTGGTGATTCGGTCAATATCATCACACACTCTCTTAAAAACTACTGTTAGATGAGATTAAAACGTATCTGAAGTTCATTTGCTCATATCTGTTCCACAACCATATATTAACTGAGATGCACGCTGGAGGAGAGAAAATGCTGACCAACAAATCTAAATTACTCTTATTACTTATTACTATTCTTTCCTTCCCTTCTTTATCTAATATACGCCACAATCCAACAACAGCTGCTTAATATCTTGAATAGAAAGAGGGAGATACAAACATGTCTGATCTACAGCTGGGAAAGCCATACACCAGTTAATATTGTGTACAAGACAAACAGTGCATTGTATTGTATCTCCTAGTTTATGTTGCACCAAGTTTTCCTTTTTTTAAATGTCAGCAATATTTCAACTGTGATGAAACTGTTCCCGCTAATCTCACTGTGTGGCCCCAAGTCTCTGATCTACCCCATCATTATATTAAGGCTGCCCTCTAATAGCAGTGAATAGTGGCGAGTGGACTGGGTATTACAGAGCTCGCCTTAACACTGGAGGGATCTGATTCATCCATCCTTAAAATAAGCTCATCAGTCAACCACGTAAGATGTAAATGAACTAGAAACAGAAAAAATAGCCCCTCCTGGAACAGCAACTTTCACCAACATTGGGATAATGAAGTCTCTGTGCCTGTCATGTTAGCGCACTGCCTCAGTAAATGCAATTCAGAAAGATTCTGATCTGTGATGTACTGGAGGTTTATTGTGGTAAAGGTTGCCAGTGGGCTCAAATCACAGGTCACTGTTGTGATCACGAAAGTCTGGGTGAACTGTCTTTATTGAATGTGTGAGACATATTTTTATGTGAAACTCTTGAGGACATGACAACACCAAATGTGACTAAGTGTCCTTGTAAACTCACTGGGAGAACGATGGGAATTATTTTCTACTGCTAGGTGTGTGTGGCAGATAATCATGTTTTTGTGTCAGTGGACTGGCTGCCCCAGGCAGCATTTTCTACAAGAACAATGAGACTCTTATCTGTTCAATGATGCAGTAAGCCTACCACTCAAGAAGAAGAATACATTTTGTGTATTGGCTATCATGGGCATAGGTTGCACATAAGCAACATCTAATAACAATTCAGCATGTCCAATCACAGCAGTTCTGGCCACGCCAAAACTAGACATGTCTGCAAACAAATATCGGAGTGCACAGTGAGTCCTCTGCAATTCACTCTCAAGATGAAAAGGGGATGTGATTTAGTCTGTAAACTGGGAGGAAGACTTCTTCTCTCCCAGACCGAAAAATCACCATGGAGGTCTGCGGGAACAGTCGCAAAGTGTGTTTGAGCACCGAACGAACCGAGAGAGACTCTCATTGAAAACACAACAGAGCCAGAACATAGGAACTGTTAACATTCAGCAGCATAATGGTGAAGCAGACATAACTATTTTCAGAAATAATCTGCAAGATCCTTTTTGCCATCTGCAGTGCCTCGTAGGCTCCAGCTGAACTGCTCTCAATCAAACTTGCCAAAATTGCATGCACTGTATTCAAATCAGTGTAGCCATTAAAGCATAACCGCTTGACAGAGGGTTTTTCTTAGCACTGGATGAAACTTTTACATCAAAATAGTATGAATAATGTGTCCCAGGCACCTATTGGGAAGGTGAGGTTATGTGAACACATGCTGCTTCTTGTGTTTTTTTAAGACGATCCCTAGAATAGTCAATGTGAGTCTAGAGTGAAGAGTGAGTCATGTCTGTTGAAGCCCTGGATTACAAAAATAAGAAATGAAATGGCTTGTGCTTAAAGCATAGTCAGAAAGGTTGAGGAGAAGGTTAATAATGGCTGCAATGTCTGAAATAATGGAAGTCTAATTGCATGCTGACAGCATGGAAGGAGTGCTGACAGTAGGCCTTCTTTGACTGCAGGTGTGTTCGCTTAGTAAGTCAGACAGATGGGTCAGCAGTTGGGGAGCTTGTATTTAAGAAGACATGAAAAAGAGATGTGAAGAACGCCCGAGCTCACTCCCTCCTTCCCTCCATCGTGTGCTGGCAGCCCCAAAACTGTGACAAATTCGATCCCGAGCCCCATCGTTCACTGTCCTATTTGGTGCTGACAGAATCAAGCTCAGTAGGGGGAGGGCGGGAGAGGGAGGGGAGACGTTAACAGATGACTGCCAAAGACAGAGAGAGAGGGATGAGGGGAGTTATGTTAAAGACCAACAGAGAAAGAGAGAATTCATTGTTGCCAAGTAAGTAGCTGTTGTGGGTGAGCTTTATAAAACTATAACTATGTGCATATGACAGAAGTTACTAAAATGAAATTGAAGCAGAGTGGAAATAAAATTACAGCCCAATATCATTAAAACTAGCATTAAACTATGCACAGTACAGGCCTTTACTTAAAACTAAACTCAGTCACTTTTACTATACAGCAACGAGTAAACTTTTAAACTGACTAGAAAGGCTAAAACATGGAGTAACCAGGAAAAGTAGAGAAGAGCCATAAAGAATATAAATTAGTTTTACCTACAATATATCGGTTAGTTGCTCGTTCTATAAAATGTCAGAAAAAAAGTGAAAATGGTGTTTCTCAAAGCCCAATATATTGCCCTCAAATGTCTTTTTTTGTTCACCATCTAAAGAAATTCAGTTTGCCGTCATAGAGGAGCAAAGAAACCACAACATTTTGACATAATTAATTATGTAAGTAGTTGTAAATTAATATTCTTGTCATTCTAAAATATGCATTTAAAGTTTGCCAGCACTCAATTCAATTCAACACTGCCCCGCACAAGTGAGGCTGACCTCAGAGACCCCAAAGTGTATATTGTTGGCCAAGGCTGAACAAAAGGACAAAAGGTGTTATCTTTTTTTCTTTTACAGTTGAATAGTATTGCGAAAAGGGCTGGTTTGATCTCAAAGATACTAAAAAACTGTATTCAAAAACTTGACTGAAAAACTCTTCAGGATCTGCAGGTGTTTGGAGTTAAATACCAAAAAGGTAGCCAGTTCCTGTCAATATATTTACATTTTCTGCAGACAAATACACTCTCTAGATGTATCTGTAGTTAAGTGTTCACTCTCAAGAACTAAGAGGATGTTCAGAAGAGCCACTTAAAGTTGCTGTGGAAGCAAATGTTGCTGTCTTCAAGTAATGGCATTATTTCTCTATGCGTTATTATGGCAGAAAGGCAGCTACAGCAGTTACAGCTAAAAATATCAAAATGGTTTAAAACACTTTACGAACCATTAAGGAGGAAATATGAAAAATATGCCATTTTGGACAGTCACACCCAGTGAGGGGCAGCAGAGCCTGAATGGGTTCAGGGTCTAGCTCGTGGACATACAGTACACCTGTGTACAAGTGAATTTAAACAGCACTGGTTACGGGACAATCTGTGTGACCAGCATGCCACTCCACCATCCCAAGAGAATAAAAACATTGGTGTGAAAGACAAAGAAGGAGAAGGAGATGGACTGGCAGAAAGAGCCTGTCTCATCGGCCAAGCTGCTCTCTTTCAAATTCCTCTGTCTGTGTGTGGTGCTGCGCTGTTGGCTTGTCGACTAGGATTAGCAGTGCAGAGTGGACCGCTCTTCTTTATCAGACTGAGACAAGTGTAGTGCAGATGCTCCCTTGAGCACTGGGCAGGATGGAGGGAAAAACTGCTGGAGCCTGGACTACTGGTTTTTAAATTACAAGTGGCCACACGGGCAAAGTAGGAAAGCCGAAAATGAGAAACAGGGAGACGAGAGGGAGATGTACTTCTGCAAACTGGCACCTCATAAATCTGACATGCAGCCAAGTAGAGAGAAGGCAGGAAAAAAGGGACACATACACACATATGTAAACACTAATATGAAAGGGAAGAGAGGGGGAACTAAACAAGAAAATGAAGTGGAATGTACAGAAAAGAGACATGGGGGGAGGTTCTTCCAGAGGACATTGTAGTTGGGCTCCCGTGCACAACCAACCCATACCCTGTCAATTTCATGCTCAGCAGCCCACAGGCAAAGCAGCAGTTTGAGTCAATGGAAGGATACGAGGGGACGGTTAGTGTCGGTAACAGATGGTGTGCAGCACAGAACCAGACGCTGCTTTTATATTTCGATATGATCTATTACTTCATCTCTTCAGAGAACCAAACAGCCAGAGCAGGAAGGCTGAGAAGTTGCTGCTGAATCACACACCGGATCAAACCTCTTCATGTGTAGTGTTAGATGTGCGTACCCCGCCATGTGTAAGATGTTTACTTCACTTCAAAATGTCATACCGTTTCTGAATAGATTCACACTTCTGATGCTAATAGTTTACAGTAAATAAACATAAAATACATAAAATAAGAAAACATTCAAGCGTTCTGTTAAATGTGTATAGATCTCACTATGTGGAATTTACCGCTTTAATCTCTGTTACACTGACTTCACCTTGTGCCACAGGATGAATATATACACTGTCCGTCCGTCTCATCTTACCTGGGTAGCCATCTTGCCGTAGTCCACCCAGCGCAAGGTGGCAAAGTTTGTGGACTCTGCGCAGTTGAAGCCATGATTGAAGCCAGCATGGTAGCCATAAGGAAAGGTGATCATAAACTCCCCTTCATTCTGAGTGATCTGTTCAGACAGAGCGAAAACAAGTATTGTTTTTTTAGTTCATTTTAGAATTTTTTTTAAATACATAAATGAAAGAATAAATATATAAAAATGCTTCATGCGTGCATGTGTGTAAAAGGTTTCCTAAATTTCCATCCCCCTTCTGCGAAACTAATTCTAACAGAGTCACCACTAAAATTGAGATTAGGATGTATTAGCTCCAAGTCTATGCTGACAAACATGAATCTCATACTGACTAAATAAAAACTAATTAGTTTTCTTGTGGAGGGAACGTCTTTTCTAATTAGTTTGGGAGCAAACACTTGTTCAAGTCTTTCTTCAGTTATTATGAATATGGTAATTTCTAGACAGTTTTGATATCTTTATTGGACATTTAGTTTTATTTTGTAAAGGCTTCCTTAAAAATGATTTTTTTTTTAAACTGGTTTTGGCCTTTAAAACACAATTTTAAAATATCATCTAATCTAAAAATGTATTCCGTTATAAATCATGAGTTTCACATCCATAACATGTGCCATTGACTCTCTAAGAGTTCAACTCCTCAGAAACAACCTCTCTCTAAACTTTTCTGATTTGCGAGCAAAATTAATTCAGCGGAACATGACTGCTGCTCCAAGTGTCTTCCCATGAGCTCAGTGTTATTCTGAGAATGTTTAAAAATGTGAGGACAAGTTAAGCACACTCTTTTTTAATGTGTTTCCCCAAAACTTAAGCCCGATATGTCTGGTTGCTCATCTCAACTTCTTTGTGAATCCTGGATCCAGGCAATCAAAAGACACATCAAGCCAGACAAGGTGACAGGCATGAGGGGAGAAACAGGGGTTGAGGCTGAGAGCGGGGGATGAACTTCCTCAACTAAAGGCAGTGGTTCAGATATCAAACGTCCTTTTTTTTTTTTTTTTTTTTTTTTTTCGGTTTTTTTTTTCTC
>OMLP01000966.1:4328-59780 GCA_900302685.1 Spondyliosoma cantharus | reverse complement strand
TTTTTTTTTTTTTTTTTTTTTTTGCTCGGTTTTATTTTTACCCATGAATCGAGAGAGATACTGTAGGTGTGTTACAAGTAACATGATCGCTGTGATAATGATGTCCTAAGGGAGGAGTGAAGAGATTAATGGGGTGAGGGGTAACAGTCTGCTGACAGTGGAGAACTTTGTATCAATTAATTTTTGAACTGTGGGGATTTAGATTAACTACTAAATCAAACAGAAACAGAAAGTTGGAAAATAAGCCAATTAATTTCCAATGGCAGCCAAAAGAGAGGGTGTTACTCCTACTGTATCATTATTACAGCCTGTAGCAGTTGTAATGTTTGCGTCAAAGCGAAGTTGCTAACCTCCCTTGCGTTGCAATTCGTCATTCAAACTGAAACCATCTCTTCTGCTGTTTATGCGAGACCCACGACTGCCATTAGAACTAGGCAGTAAGGAACACATACCTTCAGTTCCTCTTTTTAAATATAATATATATATTTCAAGATCTTCTTATTCTAATATAAAGCACTGTGAATGATTTAATTTGTAAAATTAAATTTTGTATTAAATTTATATCACGCAAAAGGACCAGTTGTCACTCACCCTGTCAAAAGGAATGCCATACATCTTCAGGATGGATGGAGATATCAGTGTCATCTTGTGGCGAAGAAAAGCATCACAGCCCTGGGAGCTTCCGGGGAAGAAGCCTGAAGAAGGAGAACAGAGATCATGGGATATGTGATCTAAACAAATTGCTTGATAAAGTCATGGATAACTATTCAAATACCAGCGGCTCCAGGACTACAAACATTATGCAGCCGTTTGTGCTAAAATAATATTGTGATATTTTTATATGTCACGGTGTGTAAAAATCAATATCGTTTTTGACCAAATATCTCAATACCTCAAAACCAATATTGCAGAGATGCTGTAAGCGTGAAAATATTAACACTGTTTTTTTAAATAAATCATCAACAGTACGTCAATATGATGACCAAGTGTTGTGTAATGACATATCACAATAAAAGAATATTGACAGATAAAAAAAAAATGCTGAAACACTGTTCTGAATTTAACAATTCACAGTTCACATGCTGTCTGATCAGTAGTAAGAATTCCACACTTTATCTGAAATTTATCTTACTATATATGTGACAATTTCCATATATCAATTGAAGTATTTTTGAATGTATTTAAATGTATATTTGTATTGTTCCCAATGTTTCTGATATAATACAATAGAACTCTAATTAGTGATAAGATGCTGCTTTACAAGAGACTTTTTTCCTGCAGTTTTGGAGGAGTGACGAGCTGGCAAGTAAGTATTTCAAAGAATGCCAGATAAGCCTTGCCAATTCAACTGATTTCCCCAGCAGAACTGTAGCCGTGTTTACTATATTATTGTTAATCCCACCACCTGGAAAAGGAAACCCGGTTTGCTATTGACATGGATGCGAATTAATTTACTGCCCAAAGTGTGGAATAATCACATTACAACAGTGCATGTAAATGCATTGTTTGTGTGCCTCCCGGTACAATTTCACGGGATATGTGCTGGATTGTATTATGTCTCCAAGAAAAGACTACACCAGAAAAGTGGGACTGGGTGGTGCCACTTTCAAAAATCTTGATCCCATTCAGCACAAACAAACAGAAAAACTTTTGCCTCAAGATCTACTTTTCAGTGACAGAAAAGTATGTATTGATATTGCATGATTACTTTGAACTAAGAAGCAGCAACACTAACAAGACTGCTGTTCAGAGACAACTTGTCTTTACCATGGTCTCATTTGTTTACCGTCATAAATAATACCAGAACAATACAAAACTACAGTGCTTTAATTATTGGTGTCTATGCCCACAAGGTCATTTGTCAAAAAACATCTGCAGTCTTCATGCTTAAAAAAAACCTCTCATTTGACTGTAACTATACTACAACTAAAATTAATATAAGCTACAGCACACAGGCATAGCTGCTGACACTTTGCAATGACACTTTCATGTTGCAAAACAACCACCCTATTTCTTAAAAACCCAGACTGCTTTGAGATCATAATATACCCCTCTGACATTTGGGGCTTTCAAAGCCCCAACTCTCTCTCTAAAACAAAGGCTTGCTTTTGCTCTTGGAGACAGAGGGACTCAGACTGTCTCTACATAATCAAAAGCAAGAATTTCTCTTCCATCGCTTGCTCTCCCACTCTTTACTGTCTGTACCCGCTGGTGCCTCAAAGGGGGGTCCGTCCAAGCCTCCACCCAGTTAAACTTTAATGTGACTGACAGTATAATCGGTGCCCATTTCATCCTTCATTTTCACTGCATTGTTTCAGCCTCTGTTCCACCCTACAAAGCAAAAGAGGGAGAGAGGGCCTCTATTCTCTCATCGCCTGCCTGCTTGTTGGAGCTGATAAAGGTGAATAATGTGCCGACAGAGCCCGGGTATTAATCCCCATTAAAATGCAGCTGGCTCTCTGAGCTCTCCGCGGGGTAATATTAACTTAAAGGCTTCATTCTGTCCTTTTGAGTTTGAAAATTAAGTTCCTGCCTCCAACCCTGCACACTCCCCCCCCCAGCTAGTGTGAAGCCATGACTAAAAATAATGCGGAGATGAGGAGCGATAAGAGTAACGGCTGTCGCTGTGTCAAATGTTTGGAGAGGAGTTTTCAAGTAACAAGACCATTGTTCCAGTTCCATTAGGCATTCCTACTGCGCCCATAACTGTCTTTTTAGGACCTCGTAAACAGTTGGCTACCTGTGCCGACGATGGCTTTGATAGGTCAGTGGGTGCTTGTTAAATAATGTTGGCATTGCTTTCCTCCCACTGCCAGCTGCTTAGATAGCAGCACAGAGGAAGACTGCAAACTGACTGTGACTGAAAGCTCAATGCAAAGATGAAGAGTGACAAAAACCTGTGTACAGTGTGCGTTTTGAACCAAGCACTGAACTAACTATCAAATACGAATCCTTTGGAGTCTCTTATCAAATCTATTTAGGTTTAGTTTTCAACAAGTTTTTGCTGCAGCTGCTAAGGAAATGTTCACTTCACTTATATCGAGGTCCAGATTAGAGACATGCAGGATTAGATAACTAGTCAATTACACACTGATACCCTCGCTAGTCAAGACTAGAAATACTAGCCAGTTGATCTTAATTCAGTATTCAGAAATTCAGTAAAAGAAATGGCTGTTTCTGTTTCTTTGGACAATGTCTAACCTTATAGGTTAAAATGCACTCAATCTGACTGTTTTCTGAAATTTTTCTTGCTTGAAGACAAGTCAAGTCTCATCTAAGTTAAATTTAATTTAATGTTCCCTTTGTGGTGTAAATGCCCAGGCTCTGTCTTTAGGAACACCTCCTGGTCCATATTCAGAACTAGTTCACAAGATTAAAATATTAATATGAATACCTGTCCCACTCAACAAAGACATTCTGTGTACTGTGACTGCTGTGGCTGCTGTTATGCTGTCAATAAGAAAATAAGCCTGAAATGGAGCCCATGTTTATAAGTTACACTTCCATTTTTCAAGTTAATGCCACGGCCATAGAGGACTGTGATGTAGTTAAAGGTCATTATAGCAACATCTTTGATTGTCCTAACAGCATGTCTTAAAAGGTCCACCATGTAGTTTTGGGCAGGGAATTTTAATAAGAAGAGAAAGATCTTCATGAC
Organism: Spondyliosoma cantharus; assembly: GCA_900302685.1. Taxonomy (NCBI): domain Eukaryota; kingdom Metazoa; phylum Chordata; class Actinopteri; order Spariformes; family Sparidae; genus Spondyliosoma; species Spondyliosoma cantharus. Next base: position 56,122 of record OMLP01000966.1, on the reverse strand, counting down.
AGTTTTTTTATCTAGTTTGTTAAAGCATAAAAAACAAAGTTTTAGCGTTTATCATCACATCTAAACCGGATGTTTTGATCGCGATTATTCAACGCTTGCTAGTTTCAATGCCAGAAGACAACAAACAATGACAACTGTAATATCATATTTCAAATACTATGATACAATAACTGATTTTTTTAAAAGATCTTTGGTTTAGATGAGTGATTGTATAGTTGAAACAAAATTTAATGCTGAAAATCAAGCATTTAATGTAGTATACTGGAATTCAAGCTTATTCCTAACCTTAAAACAGTCAAAATTTCAATTGCACTTCCAAACTCTCAAGAACCCTGATTATCAATGTCTCTGGTATATTTGATGTTGTAATAATCTGCAATGAACTTGGACTGTGACACATATTGGGAAACTTTATAGGGGCTTTATAAAGATTCCTCCAACTCATTCTGCAGAACGCTCAGTTGAGCTCAGCATCTACAGTCCTCCTGATCTTTTCAGTACAAGTCACTGCACACACTAAGTGCTTCAAGCTGCTTCTGCTTCTCAAGCTCCATTTAAGCACAGCCAGGTGAAATCTATGTTGTTGTATGTGCTGAGAAAGTGGAACATCGGAGTTTCTCACCAATTGAGTACCTGCATGGGTTCTTCAATGTGCGGCCCACAGTGTTGACCAAACTGTTCGTTTTGAGGACCACTCTGTATTAACAGTGTTGTGCGTGCTGTTTGTAACTGAGAGGTGCTATTTTACTTTGTTATTGTCCTGTAAAAGGGATAACAGGTAGTTGTGCTTTGAATGTGTGCTAGTTCTGTGTATGTGCTAAATGTGAGGCATGTGTATTTCATGGTGCCTGCTCAACAGTTTGAAGCACTTTCATCTTCCCTTTATGTGACAAACATAGCCAAGACAGGGTAAAATAGGCAAAAATAGGGTTTTAATTGATATCATCAGTGCCTCACCTTGTGCCAGCCTCTCCAGCCTCTTGCCATGCTCAGGTGGGATGGCATACCTGTAGAGGGAGGGGAAAAAAGGTGATCAGTTTAGTGAAAGGTTGACCTGTTACCAAGAAAGAGTGCCAAGAACTTCTCACATTCAACAGTGTTTCTAATCAATTAACCAGACTCTGGTGGCCGGCCATAGTCTAAGTTGCTACACCATAGTCTCATATTGTTCCAAAAATGTTTTCACTGGTCATATTAGCACTGTAGATCTCCAACATGTTGTGCCATTACTTCAGCAAAGCATCTTTGCATGCGCATGAAATGGCCGTCGTTTCCAGCATCAACCTCAACCACAAAGACCAGACAATATATAGTTAAGACTGCATCCATTGTCTTGTTTTAAAATTATTAGCGCCCATGATTATCTGGTCTCTCAGTCAATGTCAAGTCAGTCAGGACTAACGGGCTACAAGATTAAAAGCAATAGACTGATAGACTATAGCTCATAGGCTTGTGCCAACATTGCATAGCCAGAGCTGTGTAGTAGAGTAAATTGTGAATGAATTGTTCTTTTGAAGTGCACCAGACTGCAAAGTTTTCTTCTGGGCGAATATCCCCCCAGACCCCCTAGTGCAAAGTCCACCCCCCATAGTCTCACCAAATTCTGTGGGAAACACTGCATTCAGTATGTATAGCAAATTCTCAAATATTTTAAAAAGGACAAGATATTTACATCTTTGACCTATGAACCCCCTAGGGTTCTTTCTGCCCCTAAGCTGATCTACAAGGAATCTCAAAGTTTTATCTACAACTTTAAGACCTTTTTGACCAAAGGATTTTGCAAGTAAAATAGATGATAAAATGGACTCTGGAATGGATCGTGACTGGGCTGCTTTCTTGGAATTCAAGATACTGTGTCTTGAAACCACCATTTTCCTTAACAACTTACAACTGATGGTACTGAATAAAGCTGGGGCAGCATTACGCAACACTGCTTTGGAGTATTTCCATAAAATTCAATGTTCGTATTGTAAAGTAATACGACAGAATACAAAGTCAATGCAAAGTCATTGTTAGAGGCAAATTCATGCTGGGCTTGAGAATTAAGGCAGAGATACAATGACACCATGCCATGTGACAACATTCACCTTGAGCAACATATTTCTCCAGTAAGAGGCAAATATCACAATAAGAAACAGATCAGAGGAAACTGCTTGAGGGAAATAAAAGGGGGAAAAAAATGACGATTTTTGTTCATTTTTATTGATCAGTAAGTCTGCACTATTACACTGACAAAGCAATGGCACACTCCAAAGACACATGGTTATGTTCATGTTACTAGCTATATACAGCTAAGGTATATTTATCCATAAGTTGACTATTTTAATAATCGATCAATTGTTTTCACTATTTTTCGAGCAGACGTGTAAAACATTTCCTAGTTTCAGTTTGTTTAATGTAAAGATGTGTTGTTTTTCTCTGACATTTAATGAAGAGTTTGTGGGTTTAGGACTGTGTTTTGGACAAAAGAGGCAATTTAAAGATGTCGTGTTCAGAATGCTGAGCAATTTTCACTATGGTTTTTACATTTAATAGAAAGATTAATCAATTAATCCGGAAATTAATCAAGACATTAATCAATATTAAAAATAATCCTTAATGGACAGTAAAATCACTCCAACGTTAAAATTTGGCCAAATAACAGGAAATGGAAAAATTGCTGTCAACTCTGAACATACTTTAAGACTTAAAGCTGACACAATAGTATCAATCACTGCCCTATATAACAGTGTTGTGTAGATACTTGAAAGTTATTTTTGAAGGGGAGAAGAAGGAGAAAAGGGAGGGTGTTGAAAAGGATTAAATGACAGGTGAAGGGCAGGACGAGGAGAAATTACTGTTTTGGGAGTACTGGGTTATTTCACTGCCCTCAGCACTCACCGCTTTAAGAAATGAAATTACCCATGACGTACACCTCACCACCCTTCTCTCTCCTTCTCTTACACATGCACACAGACTGAAAAGCAATCATTATTCTTCTCCAACTTTGCTGGACAGTGGTTTTAAGTTTTTGCTACCAGCTTGCTTTGATCCATTCTGGTATGTCTTTGTCCATTACTGCTTTGTTTTGAAACTGAGTTATCGGTGTAAATGAGCAGTTAAAGGCCTCTCTTTGTGTCTTTCATCATATCTTGGTGTTATTCCTACTTCAGACTTTGCTTGTTTTATCACTGTACAAATACAGTGGCCTTATGGCACTGGTTCAGTGTTGCTACACAGGTAACCAAGCAGTCAATATAATTAGGTAGGTGCTTTAAAGTATCTATCAATAAAACATAATGTCAGATGCTACATTTAGAAAGCGAGTTTATTTCCAAAACAGTGTGAGAGGGAGCTGGCAAATCTCAAATCTGAATCATATTTGTGAAGCTGTTAAAATGCTCTTTATTACTGCAATAATATCTTCCAGGTTGTCTAACCCACTAGAGACATTGGGCAATGAACTATGGGTGAAAAAAGCCAACATTTCTCAAAGCCTCAACAACTACATGGATATTTGAAACAAAGGGAGAAAGCGAGGTGAAAATGAAGAATGAAAGAACGAAGATGGAGAGCTGGTGAGAAGCAACAACACTTAAGGGGAGACAGAAAACGAAAGAGCAAGAGCAGAAGACGGAGAGAGAGGGCCGATAAAAATAATAAACACAAAAGAAAGTACAAGACAAGGGCGATGGCAGTCATAAGTGCCAAGACATGGTGCCACACTGCCACCTGTAGACGAAAGTTTTGAGTTTCAAGGAGGTGCAGCCTTCCCCATCGTTTATTGTTCTGGCCTAGTATCCCACATTAGAGGCTTGTGACCAAAGTCCTTCAAGTCATTTGGGAGCAAGAAGGTGACATTTGACAAGCAACAGAGGTATTGAAATACAGGGGATTGTCTGGGAGTCATTTCAGTAAGTAAATATGCAGTTATCTGCTGGTTTTCAGACCTTGTAAGACCATAATCATTCTCTACATGATCACATATTTTTAAGTTTATTCATGATGATTAATGCAATGGTAAGGAACCGGGTTATCATATTAGAGTTGTCTTTTGTTATGTGACTATAGGGCAAAGAACAATGAGAGCAGAAAATGTTGCATCAACTTAAAACTAGCCTGGGATTTTGGAAAGGCATTCCTTTTCCTGTATGGCCAGATTTAACACAGACTCTGGGTCACTGTGCATTGTTTACTTTTTGGTAGGTTTTAGGAACCTTAGAAATACTGCTTGATAAATTGTCAACAATCATAATCTATTTCTTTGATAATCAATCCGTTTGAGTCATTCTCAAGAGAAAGAAATTTTCAAATTTGCTAAATTTCTGTTGTCTTTATCCTTTTATGATCGTAAAGTGAATATATTTGGGTTGTGGACAAAACAAGACACATGATGATGACATTGTGTGCTTTGGGAACAATTTTCACCATTTTCTGACTTTTAATAGACCATTTTTGTGTCATAGCCTGTGCGTGCTGAGCTCTTCCGTGCATTGGCAGCAATTGACACTTTTATAACTAGATATTTTACAACTTGTTAACTCAACTAAACTCCCACTGAACTCCTCACTATGATGTTAGGTAGGAAATTGTGTTTTGACTCAGCCATACCCGAATTAAACAAGGTGGGTGTAAAGTAATGTGTGTTACAGTGTTTGTTCTTAGCTTGGCTAAACACATCAGGGATATACCTGTTTTGAAGATTAAATTAATATTGATCCTTTCTTTTACTGTAATTCTCTGTAGGACTTCATGAAGTACATTTCTTAAAGTGTCGAGAGTATTCGTTTAAAGCTAAATTTATCATTGGGAAGCCTCACATTGCAGAGGGTGTAAATGTGCAGAAAGCAGAGCAGACTGCGCAAGAGAACATCCCTCAGATGATCCCTTCCATCCCAACATCAAACTAAACAAATCAGCCGATCAGCGCGTCTCCTCCTGTTCCCTCCCTCCTAAGGCCACAGTTGCCATAGCAGCAACACGTCTGTCACTCTGGCAGCAGAGAGAGAATCACACAAATAAACAACACACAGCAAATGAAGGCTTGAACTTTTCCACCTCTCTGAGGAAGAGTATGATTTATCTATGGTTGGACAGCGTTCCTCAAAAAAGGTAGATCTAAGCTGTCACAACATCATGAGAAGCCAGACAGCATGTGTTAGTGTGTTTTGCACCACTACAGACACGTTACATTTACTAGATGACTATTCCTCTAATTTAGTGATTTCCATTTCACAGCCTCATGTACGAAGAGGAACTAATTATTTTCGCACTACAATGGTGACGAGTACAGGTTCCTTTTCTTTAAAAAAAAAAAAAATAATTCTTAAAAGAACTACATGCAACTTAAGCCGATCATAACTGTCTTTGAAAAAAACCCGAAGTGCAGTTGAAATACAGTGTGCACATGTCCGCCAGAACACACGAGTGTGGTGGTTTGTTTAAATGCTTTGCAGGTCAGAAAGCATACTACAACCCTCTGCTGTAAAAGGGCGAATGCGCAGCAGAATCAGAGACAAAGAAGACAGTTGCAGGTAGGGACAGGAAAAGTGTGAAGCAGCAGAGGAGCAGGTTTGTAGCAAGTTACTTTTTAAATTTTGTGGATTAACGTCTTGTGAAGTTTGAAGTTGTTTATTCCTGTGCTTTGAATGAGACTTGTGTGACATTATACTGTGTTGAAATCAATAGACTACAGATTGTCCTGTCTCCTTGTGTGTTGTTTTGACACGTTCAGGATCGTTACTGCGGCTCGCTTCATCTCTTGCCTGAAAATATATATTTAAATCTTTAACTAAATATCACAAACATACAACAACTAGTCAACCAGTCAACAAAATGCTTGAAAAATGAATAGGAAAATCTTCAGTTGTTGGCAGCCCTTGATAGTCATAATATTCCAGGACAGTTACCCAGCTGCTACCTTTGCAGTGTTGCGTATTTGGAACAGTTCGTTCACCACATGAAATAAAATTAACAAACTTCACTGTATTAAGATTGGTACTGGATTTTAAAGTAGCTGCCAGGGATGGTGGCTTTACAGTTGCGTGCCACTGGTTGCTGTAGTTGTAATTTGGAGTCTTAGATAGCTAACATTTCCATCACTGACAGTATCTAATGGGAATCCGAATGTTATCAATGGAAATGAAGCGTTCAGTGAAGGTTCACTTCACATTTGCTGTATTTCTGTGCCTTATCAATCATTGGACAAACACACTTAATATCTCTTTCTGATTAACTACATCATCCACACAAGCAAAACCTTTTGTTGTACATGTGACCCTCTTAGAGCTTACTTGAAACGTATTAAAAAGCGACGACTGTGGGAGCTGTACAAAGCGCATTCATTCAGTGCAAACACCCAACATCCAAACTGCAGTTCCAACCCAACTAGTGTTAAATGCAGATCTTCAGCTCTCCATTTCACTCCTCTGGGACAAAAAAAACTGTCAAACGACAATTGTTCAAAACCTTTAGACTATAGAAAAGCTTAAGGACTGATGGATTCATAATAAACTCCTCCCTTACTGGGAAGTTGCAGCCAGGACGCACTTCAAAATATCCCTTTCAATTCTCTTTCGTCAGCCTTTCCCTACCTTCCCCTCGCATGCTCTGAGGCTAATCTTTTATCTGACAGCAGATCCACTGGTGTGTGCTGGGGTAGAGGGGTGATTGAGAGGGGTTCAGCAATGAAAATAAAGAGAAAAAGAATGATGGAGGGATAGAGGCAGGGAGAAAGTGACAGCCTGCTATGGCTGAGGTCTTTTGCAGATCTGCCAGTGTGTGTGTATGCATGTGTGTAGCAGTAGCAGTCGTTATGGTGTGGTCTGACTTTGATGGGAGCCAAGTTGCAGGGGGAATGGACTTAATTTCACAAACGGCTGCACTATGAGACTAGAGGAAGAGTGTGTATGTGTGTGTTTTAAGGGGCCATGCTCTGTTTAACAGCCTGTAATTACCCCACCACACACAAGTGTAACAGTGAAAATGATTCAATTTCTGAAAAAATGAAGGAGGAAAGTCTTGGTGAGCACCGAGAGAGAGTGACAGAGAGAGAATAAAACCAAGTGAGGGAATTAAACGAAGGAGAGAAAAAGAGAGGAAAAAGAAAAGGGCTGTGTTTCAAAAAGAAATGAATGGTGTGCATCCTTCCATCTGAGAGTGAGTTAGTCTTAACAAATGACGATTGGTACGGGCAAGTCTAAGTGGGAGAGAGCAAGTTTAAAAGCAAGAAAGCTAATATGCATTAATGTGTTGATAAAATACAGACTCCAGATGGGCAGACCGGCAGTGCGACAACTATACAAATAATCTGTCCAACACCACAAAGAAACTAATATACACTTTTATTTAAAAAATATTCATAATATTGATTACTGTAGATTATGACTAGTATATTTGAAAGGTATGACTTGGTTTTCTTCTGCATTTGTCATTAACCACATTTTGCTGCACATCCTAAACACTGCACCCACAGACTACTTCTCCTGCTACATCTGGTGTGTGCTTCAGGTGTCAAAACATTCGCGCATGTTGTTGATTTTATCATGGAGAATGGAATAAGTGAGGAGACAGTTGTTTGGTGGAGCAGATTAGACTTGCTGTCTTCGGTCCTGCAATTTCATTTGTACACAAATCGGCCTCAAAGGGCTGTCCTGTTAGGAGTAAACGGCCTCTAAAGAATGTTTCAAATTTTATTAATTCAGCTTTTTATCACAAGAACTGTGAAATCTGCAATAGAAGGTTCTGCAGGTGCCTTTTTACATGTACTCTTACAAATGCTTCTGGAACATTTCTGCTTTATTTCTCTAATTCAGTTGTCCTTTAAGTCATTAAAGGGTAACTACAATATTTCCACAAATTAAACATTTTTGGGAGTACAAATGAAAATGGGAAAAAGCAGTACACACACACACACACACACAGACACACACACACACACAAAGAATTTCTTCTTCGCTCATGAGACAATGACAACACCAATACAACAGCTGCTACAAATGGTTTCAGCAAACATTCTGTGTGAAATACCTGTAAAAATCAGGTCATGATGTACTGTGTTTCTTTTCTTCAACAATCTTCTGAAATGTACTGTACAAATTGCAATTCTTGAGGAATCCGAGGCTAAATCATAGAGATATTTCATGGCAAAAAGGAAACACAAAAGGAAATATTTGCGAGTAATTCTTAACCAGAACAGCTGGGTTAAGAATAGGTTGGTGTTTGTCTCAAATTCCCAATTCAAACAAACAAAAACCCTCAGATGATGAAATAACTAATGAGAGGCCTTTGTATTGTGAACACACAGCATCATGCTCAAAGTAGCATATATGAACAGATTTCCAACAAATTTCTAAATATGTTAAGCTCACCGCTCCTGAAAAACAAGCAAGAACTGGAGAACTGTGAATGATGAAGTTGACATAAGAGTTGTGTAGTTTAATACCCAATAGAAATCTACCGCCCTCTAGCCCTGGTCTGTCATGTGTGCTTTGGACTGATTCACTGAGATAAATGGGTTGAGGGACCCTGGTGTACGATACAGGCCTGATGAAAAAGCAGGAACAGTGACAGAGAAAGAACATGTGCTGCAGGGCTCCTGTCCTGACTACTATGCTTTGATGATCTCCTTCAGTGTGCATATCTGTGCTATTGTCCCTGTGCGCAAGTTTGTGTCTGAGTAACAGGAGGTCTGTCTCTTCATACCAGTGCCTCTAAAACCAAGTTCCATCCCAAGTGCCATTTATAAATTAACCTTTTTAAAACAAACAGAGAAAACTGCATTTTTCAATACGCTCAACATTGTCATGGGCAGTGCTTTCTATAAACACCAGCTGCCGGCCCAGCAGCCAACATTTTTCATCATTGATTTTTGATTCTAATAACAGAGTTTTGACAAACAAGCTGCAATTCACTGTGCATTTGATTTTTGTACTCTAGCAGCCTCCTTTTTCAAACAAAATCTTTAAAATACGAAATAATTAAGATCGGTATATTTATTGTAATAATGGCATGATAATGCGCAAGAGGCCAGGGGGAGCCATGCCCCTGGACCCCCCAGCTCATTACTCCACATGGAGCTGCTGTGATTGCGATTAGTTGATTAGTCAATTAACCAAAAAATAATCAGCAACTAGTTTGATAACAGATTTATCTTTTTTTAACAAAAATGACAAAAATCTCTGTGCAACAAGCCCAGGTTTATAAAATGACAAGTGGTAAGACTGTGAGCACAGAAAGCTTTAAGAAAGAAAAAACATGGACTCACCAGGACTTGGACTGTCCAAAGTGCAGGTAGTTGATGCTGTAGAGATCCATGTCCTCAGTGTGCCAGGCGAACGTGGTCTTCCACATGCCAAAATAGAGGTAAGGAGTGTTGACACCCTCAATGACGATGCCACACTCCTGCTCCACCATATCCAGCAGCGTGTTGAGGTGGCCAATGTTCCACTCGTGAATGTCCTGAACAGAGACAACAGGCATTTTTACGAGTAGTTTGCACACTATACACAAATAAGTCCTGAAAGTCTATCAATGAGCACCAGATGGTGCTGTTGTCAAACAAAAATATACTGATTATTGATCTGGTTATCACAGTGTCACATTCATTGAGCAGAGTATTAAAGCAACACTATGACATTTTTTGATGCTGGCAACAAGTCATAAAAACATTTTTTTTTACAGTAGCCATCTTATATCAAGAAAATAATATTACTACAATTATTTTGGGTAATATTATCATCATCCAAAAATATCTGCAAACCAGCAATTCTGAAAAAGGTCTATCGTCACTACAAAAAAACAATAAATGTAAAATGTAAAAAAAATCACCAAGCAATAGTCACGTCGATTAAAGTATCTAGCCTAATCAGCAAGGTCAGCAAATCAGTCCTGACCAGTGAGCACTTACAAACAACCCTCACCTCATCATAGATGGAGCCACTGACATCAGCGCCATAAATGGGTGACACAAAAGTGAGGTTCTTCCAGTACTTCCTCTCTAGGTCGTCAAAATCTTTGTGCCGGGGTGTGCAGTACCTGAAAAAGCACAGGAACAGTCAAATTATAACAGTGAGCAGGGATGCTAGCCCAGCACGATAAGCAGTAAAACAGTTTTCAGTTTGTAGACCTACATTAAGTAGCAAGCTACCGGTTAGTGACTGAAACCTGACCAAAAGAGGCCCAAGGACCATAAGGAAGGATACATTCTTATAGCAGGTGAACAACTTATGTGTGCTGATATTCTCAATTTATGCTGCAGATGCATGATGCTTTTAGTAAGAGACATTTTTTTCTACTGGCTTTAACTTCTCAACAGCAGAAAAGAAAAAGGACAATCTCACTGTTTTTTTATATAATAGATTGTAGTATTTTACATGCCTACGCCTAGACAAAATCATCTATAGATATATTGTATAAATATAGACATGGTTTAACTTTTGTCTTTCGTAAGCTTAATTTGCATTTTATAACCACTAGAGGGCAGAAAATACATTCAAAAACAAGCCTGCATCAACAAGGTTTCATACACTACCTATAGAAGTATTCTTTGTCTTCTTTCTATTTCTTTGGTTTCTAACTTTGTTTTGTTTTTTTTAAACACTGATCAGTTGAAACATACAGTCTATATCCTGTTTTCATTTAAATAAATCAGAGGAAATGTCCTTTGAGACAATTTTCATTCGGAGAGAATAAATGAAATCAATAAAAGCTGCCACGGACATTAACTTTAAAAGAGTATATTCTGATGTAACTCAAGCAGAGAACAAATTATTTATCTTGCTGATAGAGTTTCATGCCAATCAAAGATACAAATGACATTGTTACAGATGTAGGAGTGTTTGGATAACTGCTAGAAGTTTTTACTTTTTCATATTAACAGTCTTATTGATAAACCAATTTTTCCTCAATCATTAAGCTCATATTTCATTTTTAAATTTAAAATCTTTTAAATGGTTGTATCAGAGGAAAAATTGTATCTCAGCACCTGTATGAAACTGAGTAAATATGGCTTGGGTCGACGAAAGCAACATAGTAGCCTCATCATCAGATTCAGTGCTTCCTAAGCGAAAAATTGATCCGTCCATGAAGATAAAAAAGCAACCGCATTCATGAGAAAGACCACTGGACTGGGAACTTACCTCTTACTGTTGGCCAGTTTGCGGTACTCGCTCACAGTCATAGATTTCTTCTGGATGTTGTACTGAGTGAACAGACCCGACTGTCCGGTCACCACCTGCATGATGGGAGCTGGAATCACCATATCCTCGATGGTGTCATAGGACCTCCGCGGCTTCCAGCCCTCTGGAGGAATCACCTGGTGAAGGAGACAATTTTTTTTACCATTTGTTTATATTGGTAAGATGACACAATGAGTTGTAGAGCACATGCATCTTGATAGTCAACAAGATTACTACTAACAGCCCATCCAGTTTATTGTGGATTATCTGGGGTTGGTACAAGTCTTTAAACTGACATTCAAATCCTGTTTAATTCCACTGTAGACGGTTTGAGAAATTGATACTCATATAATCAGATACTCTTTATCTATTCATGATTTGACTAAACATACATTTTTTACACAACATAACATTAAATGCCAAAAATAGCTGATGATTCTAGCTTCTAAAGTGTAAAATGTTTATTTTTTTAAATTAACATAGAAAAATTATAAATATTTGGGTTTTTGTTTCTCTACAAAACAAAATATGTGTTTTTCTTGTAAGTAACCTATAACAGGCATTTGTAAATATAATTTTGATAGTTGTAGACATCTATATTTGTTTTAAATAAAAGGGCTCGACTACACCAGATTAAGAAGGAATGGACAATAGCTCCTGATAGGATTCAATTCAATTAATCCTCACCATAACAGGACTGCGTGAGAGCGTGTTAATGTATGTGTGCTGTCCTCACCTTTGCCAGACCAGCACGGTGAGCTCCTTGACTCTCCATGTAGACAACGTATTTAGCAAAGTCTTTGAACTCCTCCATGGTCGGGCGGAAGGTCATGATCTTGCAGCTGGGGTTCTTGGTGCTGGCTGGTGGGACAGGCAGAACTGGTGGCACCAGAGGGGGCGGGGGCAGGTCAGGACCAGGAACAAGGCCTGGGGCCTCATCTTGGTCTATGGACTGAGCTGGGATGAGATCTGGAGCAGCATCATGTTCTGAGGACCCCACTGTTTCAGGCGTTTCAGCTATTGCTGGCTCCTGCGTAGGAATCTGGTCTTGGGCTGCACTGGGGCTGAGGTCAGGAGGAGAGTCTGGGGCAGTGTCGGGGGGTGAGGCTGGGATAGGGTTAGGAGCTGGCACCATGTCCATGGGCATGTCTGTAGCCATTGGGTCTTTTAAAGGTTGCAGGTAAACCTGGAGGAGGGAGCATTGGCAATCAGAGCATATTCAGTCTGGTTCCGCTTCTTTCAAACTGCCACAACCTTTCTTTAAAAAACAAATAGAGAGCAGCTGCAAGGTGGACAACAGGTTCAGTGAATTAAGCATCTAGAAGTTATTAAAAGGAGCACATGGTGCTTCCAATCCAAGGGTAGCTTTTTAAGAGCAATGAAGCTCATTAGGTGAAAGGCAGAAGAATGTAATTATAGTGCTGGTAAAATAAAACTAGGGATCATAACAGCAGACAGATTGTCGGTTTTAGTTTCAGATTCTGTTTTTTAATCAAAATTAACTTTTGTCACTAGTGTTCATGGAAACAAATCCAGGCAGTAACTACTACTGATGTGACCAAAAACAGCGCCAACCGAACACCATTTCTGAATTTTTGTCTGGACCTGGGTATCCATACTCAACTGAAGAATACAATGTTTAAGTGTAAAAATTACACTGAGAAACAAAACTGGAAGGTTAACTGCTACTGGGCTTGAGAACGTTTCAGAAGAAAGCCCTGTGTTATACAGTAAGCCTTTCTGTTTTTGCATAAAACAGATGGTAAATAAAGTGAATTTTGTTTCCCTCGCATCATAAACTAACTGCCCCTCTCCCTTTCTGTCCATCATCCACAGTCTCTCTCTCTCTCTCTCTCTCTCTAATATTTTACAGGATATTTCCACCCAAAGTCCTAATACTGATACAACTAGCGACTAATGTTTGCTTACTGAACCAACTTTGTAAAACTGTAGCAGCCCTGAGGCTACAGGAGCACCAAGTACAGCAAACTCTCTCCTGATAGTTTCAAGGCCACAGGATTTGCATTTGCATTTCAGCTCTAATGTTCAATTAACCTATTAGTCAGTTGAAAGAAATTTAAGTCAGTAACTAATTTAATAATCTTTCAATCTTGAAGGAATTTTTTTCAAGCATAATCACCATCCACTCTCGGCTTGAGCTTCTCCAATCTGATCATTTCTCGCATTTTATATTAAACTGAATATCTTTAGGTTTTGGGCTGTTGGTATGACAAACAAAGCAATAAATAGATGTCACATTGTGCTCAGGGAACTTGTGACAATTGAAGAAAATAAACTGATAGTTGCAGCTATAATTAATTTAGGTGAGAAAACACCACGTGTTCTACATGGGTCTTATTTGGCTAATGTTCCTTCATAGAGCACATAATGTTGTGCTCTTGAAAGATCCTGAATCCTTCAAGTGAGATGTGCAATGCATTCATTACTTTTGAGAGATTTTCCCATCTCAAAACATGCAGGTGACAATACATGTAGAAGTTATCTGATTGAAGTTGAACTGACATGACATTGGCACTGTCAACCACACAGCCGAAAAACCTCGATAAGTATTTCTCAGTGACTGCAATAAATGTGGCATTTTTTTTTTCACCATACTTGACAATATAGACCAGGTATAAAAATAATATCTTGATTTATAAAAAGATCTCATCTTTAGGACTGGCATGCCAGAAAATGATATCCCATTTAACATTACAATTACCTTTAAAACACTTAAACAAGCTTTGATATACTGAATATTGTTTCTGGCTTAAAACTACATAAATACACACGAAACACCCGTCATCCACAAGGTAGAAAGCAACACTAGCTTAGGATCTCTTATTTGCATGAAGCACAAATAGCCTGTAGTACGTGGAAACACGCCCCCAGCTTTAATCGGCACAGTCAGCTTTCAACAACGCGAATGAAAATGGAGCAGTTAGCCACGTTTTGCTTAAAAATGACATTTATAAACATCACACTCAAACACAACAGTGTATCCTCCTTAGTGACTGAGAAAGGCATTGCTGGAGGTTCATAAAGTAACCAAAATGGCGATTTAAAGCAAGATTATACTTAAAAATAATTAACAGCCACTCATCCAAAAGTGCGTAACGTTATCTCAAAAGCAAGGACTCTCTTTAAAACCAGTACTGACCCATTCAGGAGGTGCAAGGCCACATGACCCCCAGCTGTCTAACCACAACAAAATGGGCCTACAAAGCCCCTTTAACTCCATCCAGGCCTGACATTTTAATACTGCAGCACGCTGCCCTCCACAATGAGCACTGAGATGTAAATACGCACAAAGTGCTTTTGTAACGTAACCCCTGATGGCCAACTCCTTTATCTGCTTGGTGTGAGTAAAGGGACACTGCTGTTTGAACGGAGCTGTTAAGGCTACTGCTGCTAAGGGCGACGATGGCTCTGCACAACTGACATTAACTGTTAGCATTGTATGTAATATGACAGCGAACAAAACCCTGTACATACGCGCTAATAAATGAATATAACGTGCAACTCGCTTTGACATTTAGCAGGGTCCTACAGAGGTGTGCCAAGGCGTGAAAGCAACCGTTCAAGCAGAACTGCACTTTGCCGTATCTTAGCCAACACAGGCTAGCAGCTAGCTAGCTACTTCCATATCTGCATTTAGAAAAAACAAAACACCGCGACGACAGACAGCACACATCACTATTACACGAGCATACGGTCATCGAAAATGAATAAAACGAGCCCGTTTGAAATATATTACCTCCTGCAGCAAAGTAGTGTCCTCTCTCTGTTTCGATCAATCGATTTGGTTTCGCTTTGTAAAAATTCCCTTGATCGATTTTCTTCTAGCATTAGCTAGCTGAAGCTATTTGGGAGTCACGCCCACTTTAGAAAGCACCTCTTGCAGTTGGTTGAATATCCCGGATGATATAATTCTTGGCGACAAACTCAACAACATGATTGGCTATTTCATTTATTGACACAAAAGTCAACCAATGCTGATAGGCACTCACTACTATTTGTCACTGGTGTTTGTACTTAAGCGATGTGCACGCGTCTCACGTAGACACTGCCGGGTTCGCGAAGGCTTTTATACTCTATTGACCATGACAAAAATAAAACAGCCACTTAGCAAATAAACATGTTTTACCAGTAACCTCATGATGATGATCCCGATAGGCGTTCGTCCAAGACCACATCATGTTCCATTAATGTGTTCCTTTTCCAGTTTCTCTGAATCTTGTGTTTGACTTCCTACCTTTTAGTAGGTAACATTAAGAACATTTAAATTTGTTTTTGTACCTAAATCTATCATTGAAGGATATTTTGATTGCGAAATATACATTTTAGCATGTTTATATGCATCTATATAAACATTTCTTCTTATTCATGTACAAAAACCTAAGTTTGATCAAAAAATGAGCAAATTTAATTTTGTATTAGACAGTTAAAGCATGGTGGTAACAGGTAGAGCATTTCCAGCATCGTGTTCGGTGGAGTGTTCAAAAATGAAGGAATGTAGACGCTACTAATTTTAAATGACAGCTGAATAGTACCTCAAAGCATACAATGAAGAGGAACAGAAAACCCATGGTATTTTGGGGAAACAGGACAAGCTAAAATAATTTCCATCTCTCCAGGTGCAAAGATCATTATACATAACAAAAAAAAAAAAACAATTTCACAAAACATCTAATTTTCACGTTTTTATTGAATAACACTGAAAATGTATTGACAAATCTTTGCACCGAACATGTGCAAGCAATTCTAAAACTACATATCAAAACTAAAAATGGACTAAAAATTATACAATTTCTGAAAATATACATTTCCCGGTCTATGCAAATATTTGTCTCTGTTAAAACTCAAAATGCTGGCATGTGGATGGACATTGTCACACGCTATTGTTGAAATTCAACACCAAATATTCATATTCAAGACAAAAGGCAACGGCAAAATATATAACAAATTCAGATAATTTAGCTGGTTCAATATCAAATTTCAAGAAGAGTGTGTGGAATTTCCTTAACTGTTCAACTAAATCCCAGCATTTTGTTTTTTCTAAAATTGAGGTCAGGTAGTACAATTGACCACAGGAGACAACAGCCTGAATGAACCCCCCACCCCACAGATGGCAGTTATAGATTATAAAAAATGAAAAAAAAAAAAAAAAGTACAAATTTAAATTTTTAGCAAAAAGTACAAATAAAGTTTCTAGACTCAATTGGGTTTGAGTGTCAGGGACAACGTCTAAGAGCTAGATAGATGGGAGATCTACACTACACTCTTGGTTAAGCACTTGTTTCTTTGGACTTTATCAAATGGAACTTATTCAAACACGGGGAATCCAAATCTATATAACAAAATAAAAGAACCTTAAGAATCTAACGTGTTTAGCATTCAAAGTTTTATCAAATTCATAGAAACTTTTAAAGCAACCCTCAAATAGAAATATAAAATGAATGCATGAAAATAGTTATATAGTGGAAATCGAAACCAATAAAGAAAGTTAGAAAAGCCAACCACATTTGATGACACTGCTCGCCAACAAAACACTTCCTCTCAGACTGCTGAAGGAGAAAAACAAAGAACTTAACTTGTTTGTGCTTGTATTTTCAGTCTCATCTATATGTGAGCTGTAGTTTCAGATAGCCTCTTTTCTCACAAAATGTCATGTTAGTGCAATTTCTATCATCTGATCACGCCAGGACTAACACATAAGACTACCATCTTGATAATTTGTGCAGTTAATAAATGTCTCTGGACAGGAAGCAAGTTCCTCAGTCTCGGTGTTTACAAAGTACAGTACAAACAAGTAACTTGATACAGGAGACATGGAGTCTTCCAAGTTAGATGTTATGTAGAATACAGACCGCAATGATCAGATCTTTAAGAAATGGCACCAAAATGATGACAAACCACAGCCAAAATAACGGCAGACCAGCTAAGATCGAGATTCTAACAACAGTCATGTAAAAATCTCTCCTAAAGATGTCCAAACAAGTTGGGCAAACGGCTAAACCACCTTTGACTCATGTTCTCTTAAGGAGTGCTAAACATGGAGGGATTTTGTTAAGAGTAACAAACTTTTTACATGGATAACATTAGGCATTAGTTAATGGAACAAAATGAAAAGCTGGGAGTAAAATCACAGTTGAAGGCGTTAACGGTGTAATGGTACAGTCACAAGGGAATTTTCAATTATCGTTAACTACGCATCATGGCAGATCCAAGGTGAAAAATGGTAGCATTGAAGTCCACAAAAAAATGTAGTTTTATAATCATTAAAAATATATTAAGAGAAACTGATTCTTTATTGCCTCTACTGAAAATTCCCCTTACAGTTTACATCACGTTTCCTCAAGCACTGAGTAGGCAGAACCAATAATCATCGCCCATTGCTGTACCCTGGGAAAAACTGATTTAGAATGTCTTGCAGGGATTTGTTGACAGCCATGGAGTAGTTTTTGCCTAGGTCGTGCCTGCAGGCCGGGCAGGTGTACACCTCTGCTTTGAAGGACCGCTGAAGGCATTCCTGGAGGAAAAAGAAATAAAGTAAATATTCATTTGTGATTTTAAGATTGCTGTAAGCTTCTTTAATGGTTTCCTGCATTCCTCAGAATGTCATTTGAGAATTTCAGTCACATTTCTTCAGAGACAGGTTATGTGACATTGATCAAAAGCTACTACAGTCAGTGACCATGACATTTAGGATAACGAGTCTAACCCCACCACTAATGCAACACAATAAAATAAAAAAACATTAAAAAAAAAAACGGGTATCTTTTCAGTCACAAACGCTCATGACACGCAGATTCTTTGAGGCACAAGCTGAGGGACGGTGTATTTGTAATGTCGACAGCAGAAAAATGTCCAGAGCACAAGTGCTCACTGACACAGATCAACAGATACCTGCTTAAAATCTGAGGGAAATAATTATTTTGTGTGCTTAAAAGTCATAAATCTTTTATTTAAGCATCTGAAAGATGTGTTCAGTTTTTAGTTTTGTTAAGTGTATTATTCATTGAATCCTTAACTGTTTATAGGTTTACTGTAAGGGATCGTGTATCTGCATACAAGTCAAGTAAAAAAACAAAAACAAACATGAACTTTACTTCACTGATTTCTAAATTTTAAAATTTAGTTTACTTTTTGCACCTGCTACAGAGTTGTAAATCCAGCTTTCCATAGTTTTCAGAGTCCTCCAGGTTCCAAAATTTTGAGACGATGAAAGTTTCTTACCCTGCAGACATTGTGTTGGCACTCTGTGGTGATGGGCTGAAAGACCACTTCTTGGCAGCAGATGCAGAGGAAAATTTCTTCAACTTTGTTCAAGAATTTCTGCAGAAGAAAAATAAAACAATCAATGTGTGAAAATGAATTATAAACTACAGCAGCTGAGAGCTCAAAAAAGCTCCTCTCAAAATGCAAAAGGTGTTGAAGCGGTTTAAAATTTCCAAGCTCAGTTGACTGCTTTGTTGTTACCATATACGGTTTCCTGTAAGCTTCCCAAAATAAAAACAGGCATTCTCACCGGTCCAAGTGACAGTGACTCCATGGCTTCACCCCACACCTTCTTGTTTGCCTCGTCGCTCTTGATGAGCGCTTTCTGCTCCTTGGTAAGCTTGTACTGTTCTACCTTCATTTTCTTAGGAGTCTTGGCTGGCGAGGTCTTGGTGGATTCTGATAGAAAGAAAAATAAACAAATTCTTAATTCAAGGAGTCGTGGAGTGTGGAGGTTGCTGGTCATGCTTAAGTATGCATGGCCCCGGGGTGATTTTCAGCAGTCTCGTATAAACCCCTGTTAAATACTATGGTTGAGTAAAAAACACACAGAACTTACCGCTGCCCTGAGATTTTCTCTTCCTCTTTGCCTTGCTGGGTGTCGCCGCCTCCTCCTCCACTTCGTTTTTGTTCTCCTTCTCTTTCTGATAACCAGCAGGATACTGAAACAAGATCACATACATTTAAATTAAAGTTGTGCCATTGTTGGCTATGAGCTCAAAGCACAGTAAACATTTGTATGTTTATTTACATTTTCAACAGGTAAACATGGAGTAGATTTGAACACAACATTTCCTTTATTTACAATTGCAAATGTTAGAATATTGACACGTTACTTAATATAGTAGTTGAAGGTGTCGATCAAAGATATATCTTTAGTGCACATAATGCTAATGCAATATTGAGAAATCATGCCAACATCAGCAGGTTAGAAAGTCGTCCAATTTAACTGACAGGACTTTGTTTCAAAACAACGCAACTGTTCTCATTCATTGAATAATTTATTTTTGTATTTTACACAAATGTCTAAGAAAAGTCAGTTTTAAAACAAATATTTTTGCACATTTCATTCTAAATAAGGGGATTTTCTGTATCATTTACCTGTATTAAAAGAATTGTAAGTTTTAAACCGTAAACTCTGCATTGTGGATGTAACTGGAAGCTCATCACATCCCAATATCCCTGAAAACCCATATTTGGACTTTTTGTATACAAACACTGTAAAATGAATCTTTACCTGCATGGTGAGACCAAGCTTCTTGATACGCTCCTTGCCATCTCTAGTCCATGGTGCTGGCTCATCATCATCACGCTTCAGCAGATACCTCCAGACCAAGAAGCCAGACTTGCCCTTTGCTGGCCAGTACTTCACCACCTGAAAAAAAAACAATGACATGAATTATAACCACGAAAAGGTGCTCAAAGTTACAAGATTTCAGTAGATCTTTGTAGTTTAATCATTCTATTGATCAACATAACGAACCAATTGTCACACACCATGTTTTGTACTTTAATAGTTGGCATAATTGCTCAGCCAGTTTGACAACAAACAGAAACCTGTTCAGTGTTTCCCTCATACCTTATATATCCCATCATAGCGATTTCCTTCCTCAGGCGAATATTTACTGTGCTTGCGACCCTTGCAGCTGCGCACAACTCTAACCGGTTTGCCCTCCTTCCAGTTCTTGGCCTCCGCTCCATTTTTGGCATTGACAGGTATGTTGCAGTTGAGAGCCAATGCCCTGTTGGGAACCAGACAAATTAGATTAGAAATAAGATGGGGCAAAACAATTTAGAATTTTTAAAAGGCAGTTTTAGTATGCAATATGTCCTTTAGAGTCGTACCGGTTCATGTGGGTGAGTGTCTGATCACATGATTGCTCAGCAGTCCTCTTGTTTCCAGAAAGATCTCGCCCTCCAGAGCCAGTGTAAGTGAACTCATTACCATCATCCTACAATGCAAGAACCACCACAAATATTACACACACAAATACACAGAAAAGGTTTTTAAACCAAAACTGGTTGCATGGAAACTAATTTGCTTCAAACTGTCATGGGACGTCCATTCTGATGCTTTAACAACAGATATTATTTGAGCCCCTTTACTTAAGATATGTCTGGATCATTTAATGTGTTCTGTCCTCGTTCTAGGTGTCCATGGTGGAGGGGAGATCCTGTTGCTCAGGTCCTACAGGTCCGACAACACCTATAAATTGCTTGACATCTCCTAGATCCACATTCTTTATTTGTTTACAATCTATTTTACCTGTCTCACCCTCTTCATGAGGTTTCTTACATTTTTTACCAAAAAGTGAGTTTAAGACGTTTTTCCTTATCCAAATCAAGGTTTTACAGATACATATTTTTTAATTTGTGATTATACTATATAAATGAAATAGATTTGATATCACAATTTAAAAAATAATAAGGCATACCACATCATCCTCATAGCCTCCTGCTAGGACCAAAGAGTAGGCACCATCATTGCTCCTGCCATGAATCCCAGCTACATGTGGCCTGTGGACACCAGATTCACTGACCTAGAAATCAGAATAAACATTAGTACTGTCCACTGGAACAGATGACCACAAAACCTATTGTATTGTTAATGCAGCATGTTTTTGTGATAGCATTAATTCAATTCTCCTGTTGGACTGACCTGCACTCTGAACTTCCACAGGGAGCCGACGGGGATGCCGGGTATCGGGCCGTAGTGGTTGGACGGGACGATGGTGCATTGCTTAGTTCGACCAACACAGGCCATTCCCTAGGGGAGGAGTACATGATTTGCGTTTGAAAATGATGAAGTTTAACATCAAGTATGGCATCATAGCTTGCATGTAAGCTGTCAGCCGAGCACTCACCTTGCCCCAGTCCCTCTGGCTGGAGGAGCTGGCAGAAGCCATCTTAGCTTTCTTCTTGCTCTCCTTCAGCTTTTCTCCAGCCTTCACAACCTCACTGGTGTCATTGCGACAACCTGGGCAATACCTGAGACAGTACGACAGGTAGAGTGAGGGTCAAGTCAAGCTCAACTTATCAATAACACAAGTTTAGCCGGTTGAGTTCTGACTAACAAAAACAGTGTCATGTTCAGTTTTTTTTAAATTCAGCCAAACAGCCCTGATACCATAAGGCTTTAAATAGTCAACTACAGAACAAATGAGCAACACGTGAAGCTTTGAAGGTCCTGAACACTACTGACTACTGACCAGTCTTCGTCTTCTGGGATGCAGGTAAGCGGAGGGTTCAGGCAGTAAATGTGATAGGCCATGTCGCATTCGTCACACAGCAGCTGTTTGTCAGGATCCTGCTTGATGCCACAGATATGGCAGTTACACCACTGACAGTTCTTCTTGGGATCATCCTTACAGTGCTTGCACTCAGGCCCATTTGATCCTGCAGAATACAGACATTTCATTATATTGTGTTCCATTTTGTTATAAAACATTTGAACAGGATGGGGTCGAGCGGTGGGGGTCAAAACTGCTTACAATTTCGATGGCTACTGACACAAAACGTTCAACATTTCATCTTTAAACCTACTTTTAAGAGGACTCTCAGATCCAGTGGGGGTTTCACCCATGGAACCAGGCTCCTCAATTTTGTAGATTTCGGTCAGGAACATGATCCGGCAGTCATTGAGCGAGTCACCAGCATCACTGCAAACACAAATGAAACTTAAAAGGGAGAATTGAACATTTTACATACAGACAGCAGCATGTTATAGATATATAAAAAGTAAGGTGATTGACTATCATAGTGAATACCTGAACAACTTAAAATGTTGCCAGTACACAGTACCACATTGCAGTCTACTTTGAAACCACAGTAGAAAACTAACATCTGCCCACCTGCTACTGAACACATAACTGTGAAAATCAACAGTTTAGCTGATAATAATTGTAAGTTGCAGCCCTAATGGTAGTTCCCAACTCTGTTCTACTACAGAATGCTACAACTAAACCACAACAAGCTAAAGCTCTTACCCAAGGATAATCTTGGCATAGATCTCTCGTAGGGTGCGTGTTTCTCTCTTCCTCTGGATCTCTGCGTCATACCAGTAGCCGCGTTCCTTGGGGTCGTCTGGGTTGTAGTTGACCATGACAACCATTCCTGGCTCCAGCTGGTGCCACTGATACACCGTACGGGCCCGTGGTCGAACATCCTTGTCCAGCAATTGAATCACCCCATTCTCTGGGTAGCTGTGACAGTAAATGTGATGCCATGTCAGTTTGCTTTTCAGAGGTGAGCCACACATCACCACAGGTGCATCCTACATAGCTGAATGTATGCAGAATGAGTGCAGCAGGTCTGCACAACTACACTACTTGGAACTCCAACACTAACGAACTTGCAAGCATGTCAACACAAAAGCGTCTCTGAGAGAGGGCAAAGGATGCCACGACAAACCTAATGTTTCATCTGCTAGGGTGCACCTTGTAAACTACCATGTTTCTGTCCTACTATGCATTTCTTCACATATTTACACAATATATGAGAAAGGAGACAACTGTTTCAAGTTTCCACACTCATTAAGATTAGTACTCTAGCAAGCAAACTGTAATACACACAGCAAGCCAGCATTATCAAAACACTGTTCACAATGAATACATAGTAATTTTATCAACGATGATGTTCAGTTTTGACTTTATAGACTTTAACATTTCTCTGTTGAAACCATTTAGTTTCTCCATCTGCAAATATAATTCCTGACAACCAAAACAAACTCTACATTGCAGGTGGATGGTTATTGGTTTATGATGATATGTTAGCTGGGGTCAATACAGTTTGATTTTCACAAAAACAGTCTTTCAAATCAGTTTTGTAAGACAGGACACATTCGGTTTGGGTATTTACTGATGGAAAAAATCTTTGGAAAAGGTTCAATCATTAGAAGACAAAAAGATTCTTACTCTTCATATTTAACATGGTAGAGTGTCTCCTCCTCTGCTGGCTCAGCTTCCGCAGCCTCCTCTTTAGGAATCTTTGTTGTCTTCGTAACTTTCAGAATCTGGGCCTCAAACCAAGCTCCCATGTTCAGGTCCCTTGCATCCACCAGCTCATTGATCTTCAGAAACAGAAAAGACATTGGGTCAAATTAAACATTTTCAGTCTACAGAGGAAGTACAAAGTAACTGGATTCCACAAAGTTCCACTTACGAGCCAAAACATCAAATTCACTGATAGGTGAAGTGAATAACATTGATTCCTCTCTCTACAATGTAATGTTTTTCTCATAAACCTTGGGTCCCATCATCCAGGTGGATGTTCTTTGACACACACCAACCATGGAAACTCCACTGCATACATATACACTCCCTACGGCTAAGGCATTCCCTGATGTCAGTGCCCCTAGCATGACAATACAACCTGCCATAGCACAAAAACTGCTCAGGGATGGCTGGAGGAACATGGTAGACAGCTATTGGTGCTGATTGGCCCCCTAACTCTACAGATCTCAATATGATCAAGCATCCACCAGTTGTGCTGGAACAAGACAGGACCATGGAGGCCCCAACAAAAAAACACAGGACCCAAAATAGCCACATTAGCCGTAGATGGTTCATGACCTCTTCCCAACCTTGGCTGAAGCA
The DNA here is from genome assembly GCA_900302685.1 of Spondyliosoma cantharus. Lineage (NCBI taxonomy): Eukaryota > Metazoa > Chordata > Actinopteri > Spariformes > Sparidae > Spondyliosoma > Spondyliosoma cantharus. Next base: position 32,091 of record OMLP01000966.1, on the reverse strand, counting down.
GGTTGTTCACTATAGCCCTTGACCACCTGTCCCCAACAGATATATTTGATTCCGCCCTCCCCACAGAGCAAAAGTAACCTGTAAACTCTAAATATTAACAACTTAAGTGAACCCAATGATCAGCTTTTAAAAACTAACCTTGTAAAATCCAAACCCTGGATCGATGAGCTCTGCGGTATTTGTCTGGGCAGAGGTGCCGGCAGTCTGGCCCTCTACCTCGCCGTGAGTGGAGCTCTTGTCAGACTCGCTCTGAGTTGAGCCACAACCAGAATCAGAGTCGGAGAGCTCAGCTTCTTTTTCCTTGCTTTTAACGACATCACCAGGGGGCGCCTTCTGCCTAATAAGCAGCTGCACTATGTCGTTCAGGCCCACGTTGTAGTCAAATATGGTGTGGCCATCTTCCATCTGAGAAAAAAAAAAACAACACAAAAATGTGATGTAAAAAGCAGAATTTCCTTTTTATCAATTGTTTCAGCAGCCACTCATTTTTGTGTCTGAACAATCGGAAGAGATGCTTGTCATAACAAGAAATTTCAATTTCTTATTCAAAATTCCCCTATCTATGTAAACCTAAGAGGTTATCTTTATAAAAACACTCATACTTTGAGAGGCTTTCAGACCTGGACTTCATAAAACATAAATGCTACTATGAACAGCATCAACGATACATCTCTAAAATCCATTGTAAGCCTGCTGCCTCACCTGCTTGCCGCGGTAGAACAGCCTCTGCTTCTCTGGCTCCACCTTAAAGAGCTCAAAGATTTTGACACGCAGCTCATCCACCTTGGTTAGTTTGGACAGGGAATCCACCCGATGGGTTTCCTTCCCATCCATTGTGCGCACTTGAATCCACATTGCAGCTGCCCTGTGTAAACAGCCAAACAGTGACCCATTATAACCACAATAATTAGTTTTTTATTAGATCATTTACATCATCACCTAAAACTGACAGTGCTCAGAAGCTAGCCAGTTTTGTGTAATATAATGAAAAGACTGAGCAGATCTGTCTGCTATAAATTGTTATTTGCATTTGAGTTTGGTCACTGCAAAAATCTTTGGCAAATAACACAAAAGGAGTTACATGTAATAAATGTACAGATCAACCATATAAAAAGTGTGATGAGATATGACTATTAGGTCTGACTATTTTTCTAACTTTGTTTTTAGTATTTTCTGCTTGGAGCAGCACAGTAGTGTAGGTTTTTTATATATACTTTGCAACAAAATGAAAATCTCTCTCTGCTAATGCATGGATTAATACAGCAGTATTAGCAAACCTAATCACCGGTTGTCTTTATAAAAATTACATGCATTTACAACAATACAATCAAAATGTGGATCAATATCCTTTTGAGGCTGTTCAGATTAGTGTTGTAAAAATATTTAAGTATATACATATTGAATCTGAATATTTAAATGGAATACCCCAGCAGTGCACGTTAACATATCCCCACCGACTCCAAAAGTAAATTAGATTCTGTTGTTCCTAACGTGGAACACAAGCCATGTTATATTTATCTTTAAATAAATTCTAATTTATTCCCTTGATGTTGTGTCAACTTTTTACCATGGTATCAAACATGCCATTAATATTGATATGTTTCAGTTAATAATGCTAGTATCGTTGACCAGGTAGCCAGCCTTCATTTTAATAGTTTAAAATTAATTCATAAATTCAAATTGTTGTAATTCAACACATTCTTACCATTATTTGCACTGTTGTGTTTACTACGGCTGGAACAAAAAAGACTTTTACAGACAGTGGTAAAAAAAAAGACTCATAATAAGTTGATTGTGGTGAATTTTCATTATCGGGATAATCATGAATCGAGATGAAGGGGTAAATATTCTTACATAAATTATTTGAAAAAGATGCCTAGCTCACTGACGTACAGCCTTTTATTGGTTTTCTGATATATTTTTGAAGTGCCCAAGCCTGTCACCATAGCTGTAGCCATGGCTTGCACATTTTACATGAGAGAGATCTGGTTACCACCATCTACTTGTGCCTGAAGACTTTATGATTAAGGATTTAGTCATCATTACCAAATTTAAGGTTGAAGTGATTTCAGTCGTTTTTAGTGCAACTTTAGTTTTTCTTTTAAAGCAAGAATATATTGATGATTATTGGGATACATTTGTGAATTGCTACCACGCTGGACAGGGTAAGTGTGACATGATTATTGTTTAATTTCAACCCATGCCTCGTGTTTACAAGTATTCAACTTTGTGTTGTGTCTTGTCAGAACTTCCTGAACCTGCAACTGTGATCAATATGTCAAATATAAAAATATTTTATCATTAAATCCATAAAACGCAAGCATTTTAACATCCTGGGATTGCTGCTTTTTGACTGTGTGGACATTGTTGCAGCTCAAACTTCTTGCCAATTTCATAATTACAGGCTAGGACGCTTTTCTTTAATAAGGTCTCAATCACATTAACATTATTCAGTGAATTACCCAAATGATTCTCAGTAGTAGAAATATGATTATGCCAGTCTCAGCTCGTGTATTGTCCTGCTGTCAGCACTGGGCTGTCACCTCAACAGAGTATGAGAAAGGGAGGGAACAAGCTGATTTAAATACAGTGCGGGAAACTGAGCTGCAGGCCACTCCCAGTTCTTTTAAAGCGAGTACATCCGGACGGGAGGGAGCGCTAGCAAACAATGTGCCCTCGCTCTCTGACAATAAAGCACGCTGAAATACTACCTTGTTTGTAGTTTTAAATCGATCACCACAATACTAAATCGATCATTTGCCCGCGGAGGCAGTGATTTGTTCTAAAGCGGTGGTAACGAGCGAGCTCGACGGCTGCCTGCCGTTTACTTTTGCGCTCTCAGCTGAGGTCCTGTTCGCTCTGCTGGCTCGAAATGAACCAACACCAGTGGGGGGGCAAAAACACGAGTAATAACACCAAAAACAAACTACTTCCTCCAACCTACGAGGCGTGATTTCACCGACACCATTCATTGTTTTCAAAATGCACACGAAAACATGAGCCAATTCATCACATTACAGGAAAAACAGGAAAATAGACAATCTGTTTAAGGTTAGCGTATTTGTTTTGCTTCCCAGGAAGCCGCGGAGGAGCCAGGCTGGCTGAAATGCTACCATGCGCTGCACATTGTGCAGCTTTACTACAGATAAACAACACAAGACAACAGTCGTCAAGTTTATCACCCACCCAGCAATGCTTAGCCACAGCATACCACGTTACAACTTATTGTCAAGAAAGCTTTCAACTAGTGCGTTACGAACGAGAAATCGGAGTGCATTCAACAACACGAAAACTGTCCTGGTGACGGAAAGATTTGATTCATTTTTAATTTAAAATCTGGCCGGTCAGGGCACTTGGTCCAGCACATCAAGCCAAACAGAAACGAGGTAGGACTTTGTCAAGTTAGCTAACCTTAGTAAGCTAGCTAGTGAGTGAAGATATCAATGAATACAATTGTAAAAGTTATCAGAACATGAGGAAAAAGCTGCTTTACCTGTTTGTTCGTCCAAGTGAAAGCAAGAAATTGACGTTTAAGGAGTAACGCGCACGTTTTCTCCAAATAACTCTTAAAGCAAGGTTTGCACGACCAACTCTATGCCTTGCTGGAGATAGATCAATGAGTTATTCTTCAAGACTTTCATAGCCCGCCTGCTCTAAAAAAACCCGCTTCGCCATTGGCTGATTTCCTCTGGGCAAATTGAGCTCATTGGCTGGTGGAGCTGTCAATCTGAAATGTGACTGGAGCTTAGCCTCAGCGCGCGAAACGACATTCTCGTGGGTGCAGCTCGCCTCCGGACAAATTATCGCGAGATTACGCAGCGCCCTGTAAACCGGTAACCCGGAGAGACAGATGGTGGTTCTGGTAAACAACCTCACTGGTCGTGTTGTTTATCATCACTGACGCACGACTGCCTCGTTATTTAGTCTCACAATGAGCCTCATTCGTCAAACAAATTTCCGGAGTATGTTTTACTTTTATGTGGAAGCCACGGATTTACTCAATGAATGCTGTTTAATTAATGAAGGTCAATTACCTCTCCTTTTGTTTGGCGGGAGCTGAAGGCGGAAGAGGCCATCTCAGTTCAAAGAAGTTCACTGAAAATCAGAAGAAGGCATTTGTGTGAGCTTAGGATCTACATTGGGTACATGGATTATATAAATTATGTGTGTTTGTTTGCTAAATCTGTGGTTGGGTTGTCCTTGAGGCCCTCTGATTCTTTTGGGCTTTGGCATTCTCATCTCAATTCTGGCCCTCCAGCAATCAATTAAAAATTAGCAGTCATAAAAATAATAATTAGAACATGTACACTACGCAAAGTTAGTCAGGGATATGAGTAAAAGTAAAAATAAAAAATCGTATATGTCACAGAATAAACAATCAAGTGAAACATTAGAATATCGCAAATATCTTATAGGTAGTAGTAGTAGTATTTTTTTTTTTACACATAGTAGTGTATGCCTACACTTGTTTGCTTTTCACCTGACAAGCACAAATTATTTCCTAAAACCTAGATCTCTGTAACACAATTGACCTTTATGTGATGCCATTTTCAAGGAGAATCGTCACTCACAAGATCTGCCAAGAGAAACATAAGGAAACCTGTGACAGAAATATCATTTTGACTGAGTTATATGTTGTGTTCTGGGACAAGGAAGTCTTAGGCCTATTCAGGGTCATAACCAGGGTTAAAAAAGTTTTACCCATTAGTACCTGACTATTGTCTCATTCTTCAATGAATACAATCACACAGTCAGGTTTCTCCTCTTTTCTATGTTCTTCATGTCTGTTCTTCGTTAAGTCTCTCCCACACAGTTACAGCAGTTACAGTTCAGTTTAGATGCAGCGAAAGGAGCGGAAGAGGAAGAGAGAGCAGCCAAAAATCAGAGTATAAGTAAAGCAAGTCATCAAATTAACCACTTGACTGAGGGTACAATTACTGAAAAAATGACCTGAGTGGTGAATAACTTGAAAAAGACAAGAAAAACACTGACAAACTACTGTCTTTTCCCCAAGTTGTTTATTTGATGTGAATTGAATTGAGTTATTTTAACCAAAAGTGATAAAAGAGGTGAACATACATGTGTATTTATTTGTGATGAAATGACAAATCATCATCTCCTGATGAGATAACCTGACACATACACAGCAGGACACTATTCCCCTTCTATGTCCCTGAAGTGTAAACACAAAAATACTGTATTATTGTTTTTATTATACTCTATTAGGTACACCAACAAGTGACAATTTCTTGATCATCAGCAATTATGTGAACGCAATGTGAACAAATTCATAAAATAACAGTAGCACTGCAGGCAGACACTTAAAGGATTGACTAGATGTTTTCAACCTGTGATTAGACAGTTTTGCACTGTTTTTTTAGGCTATATATTAAAAAGAAGCCTTTTTTTTTAAAGGAAAGTATCCCTGAAGTCCAGACCTTGGTAACCATATTGCTGGCAAAGAGCAAGGGCCTATGTGTATTAGATACGTTTAAAAAAGCACAATGTGTGGCAGCTACAATGTACACCCGTGACTTAAAGACATTTATGTAGTATAGTCTAAGGGAAACACTGGGTTTCAGGGCTATGATTTTCCCAAGTTCTAAAATATGAATTAACTTTATTTCAAACACACATTTCTCAACAGTTTACAACTTCAAAAATACTAAAGCAGGAAGCAGCAAATCACCATATGGAAATGTATTTACAAAAGGAGCACAAATCAACCAAGATAACAATGATGTGAAAAGAGAAAAGGTACAGGGCGTTTGAAACAAGTTGCAGCATTAAATTAATGTTATATCACAAGGAAATGGTGCCCAGACTGCAATGTTTCTCCCCCTCTAGGCTTTAATGTGGCATTTGGCACAATCATAACGGTTTGGTCTGACCATCTGTTTTACATATTCATTTGTGGGACACGCCCTACTACTCAACCTCAACCATGAAGGAGAAGCAGCCTTTTTCCATCACTTTCACTACCAGCTCAGCGCAGGAACAAGACAGTGACTTGTATACTTCAAAGACGATCATTGATAATCAGCAATCAAAGCTGCTATCAAGAATATAAATATGTAAGAAGAAGAACGTAATAAGAATGTATCCAGCTCTACAAGCATGAACTTTATATTAAATTTAGCAAAATAGTTGATTGGTGAGAAAACATATATGAGACTTAATTCAGGTGAGATCTGTGAGCTCAGAGGTGTCCTTGAAAAAAATAATTCGTAGATCCTTTTTGTGCTTGAATTAACATGATTAGAGTGTATACATACATAAGCTGTTTTAATCATGGATTTGATTGACATTGACAGTAACGTTATCATTTTCCATGAAGCCAACTTACAAATCCTCTTCCTATATGGATCAACAGAGGCTCTATGGATTAATGTTTGAGTTGAAACATTGAGTGAATGTTCTAGGTGAAAACCTGCTCCCTGGACTGACAAGCAGAGGAAATGAAGGAATAATGATCTCCCCTTCCTCAAGAACCCCCTAACCGAGGCGCTTCCCTTTTCATTGAACCTGCTCAGTATGAGACGGCAGCTGTAACTCCCAGGGGTGAATGTGTGTAACTTTATGAATGTGTAGCAGAGTGCTACTACAAAAAAAGAGTGTGCATGTTGTGAAAATCCTTCCCAGCATGAACATTTAAAGAGAAAAAAACACTGAGTGTGGCCTAGGAGCTGTTTGGTGTCTCTGGTGTGGTGGGTCCTGGACAGAGCTGCCTGGCAGGGACTGAACAGCATTCAGAGCTCAGGGAGGATGACAGGAAATGGACTCGACAGGCCAAGTCGTCCAGGAAATCCTTTTGTAGCTTTGTTATTGCCTGAGAAAGCACAACGGGCAGCGACTGCACACTTAGAAGGATGGAGTCCAGTTTGTCTTCCAGAGTGACAATCCTCCTGTCCAGCTCCTCGCTGCGGTGCTGCAGCTCCAACACCAGGTCATACATCATGTTCTGAGTCTGGAAAGCAACGGGGAGGACAGTTCACACATCTGGGGTTCTTTTGAGGAGATATCAGGGTTGGTGTGGTGGGGGACCTCGCTCCCCAATATCACACATATTTAAATACAGATTATAAACACAGAAAAGTTGCAATCATCTACTCGACCCTGGTAGAAAAATACAATTACATCCAAGAAAAAGAAAGGCTAGGTAAAAAGGTGGGGATTGTCAAAGCACTGGTATATAGAAAAACAACAGACGAGACATAAATTTGGTTAGAAAATAGATAAAAATGAAAACCCCATAATCCTCATGGTGTATTTACAGTAGTGAAACTGTGGGCCCTCAGTAAGTCCATTCATATATAAGATGACGTTTAAGACCTCATACATATGGATAACTTAAACTGTCAGAATCAAAAATAAAACAATTACTAAATTATATGCCATTAAATGCACCAGAAATATTAAAAATAACTATAAGCATTAATTAATGTGTAGAATGGGGCATAAAATGCACCTTCACCTTTGTATTTATTCCCCTTATTCATTTATTCTAATTTATTAATGTATTTATATATGAATAAATGATAATAAATAAACACACACAAATATATTCTTTTGTATTTTCTCTTTCCTTTTCTTTGAACATTTACAGTTAAAATTTCATTTGAACAGATACAGACAATGCTGTAATCATCAATCCCCTGTTGTTGCAAATAACACGACTGAAAGTAACAACCAAACAAATGGGAATTTCTTAAAAGATTATGTGTGTTTTATCATAATAGTGATTAAAGGGCAACTCGAGATAATAAGCTAATATGGTGAAAACAACTTTTTTAGATTCCATGAGGACTAAAGATCCCTTAAAGAAATTAATCCGGAAATATCAACTTATGTTACATTTTATTAATTCATTAATTCTTACATTTTGTTGTATTTAATGGCATATTAATGTATTTCTCTGATGTTGACTGTTTCAGTGCTCCATATGTAAGAGGTCTTACTCTTCATTTCATGTGTGGGATGGACTCACGGAAGGCCAACAAATAAACACACAATATTACGAAGAACTCAACTTATGTATTACACTGTTATTTTTTTAGCAACATTTTATAAATTCTCAGGAGAACACATTGAAAAATACATAATTTATGAAAATGCAAATCTGACAGATCACAGGGTGCCTCCTACTTAAAGTACTTGAGGCATCAAGTTTGCACTTCACACTTGTAAGTGCTACTAATTGCACCATGATTGACTTCCAAATGACTCGTGATGTAACAAAAACCTGCTCGTACGTTCATGTGTTAAACTCTGGTTCAGGGGAGCACAGAGACGCTCTCCCCTCAGCAGATGAATGTGTGAAACTCTGCTAAATACATCAATCCATAGTGAATGTCAAACATTCAAGTGAGGTTAACAATGAGCAAAAATATTTGTGCTTTGCCAATTTTTTTGTGAATGACACCTCATATACAAACCTTGGCAACGTCAGCAACTGTATTGGCCTGATCAGTCAGTTTTCTCTGCTCCAGTTTGACTGCTCGCAGTCTAAAAGTGAAAATCGGAGCCAAAGTCACTTTTGTGCAAAGTGAAATAAATGCAGAGAACAGTTTGTTCTGACAACAACTGAAGTCATAACCTATATGGATAAATGAATAAACATGTCAACAGACTGTATCTATCGATCATTATTATTACCAACATTGATAATGAATTGTGAGTGAGCATTCTGTTTGTCTTAACGCTGCACTCCCTGGCAATGACATATTCATACCTACTGGTGAATGGCTTGCAGGAATTTACGCTGATGATGGCGAACCCTCGCACGATCGACCTTCTTGACCAGCTTGGTGTTTTTGTAGATGAGCCAGGTCTCCCTCAACACATTGGCTGCAGTGTTTTTAATCTGAGGAGGACAGAAGACCGAGCAGATGAAACTGCACAATAGGAATGTGGCAGATCATGTTTGTTTCATGTCGTATTTGTTTTTTTTAATTTTTCTAGTATGTTTACTGTTAATGTATGTTTAACGAAATAAAATGAATTTGTATGTGTGAGTGAAAAAGGACCTTTTTGTAGATCTGAGTATCCATCATGAAGTTATGGACATGCTTCTCAGCTCTGGTGAGTTCTGACTTCCTCGCAACAACAGCGACCACTAAGGCTGTGCAGCCCGCTCCCTGAGGAGGAGAGCACATCACAATCAACAACTTAAGTTGTGGTGAATTTCCATAGTTGGGATTGTGAATTTGTGATAATTGTGATACCCTCCCATGAATTACTTGAAAAAGCTTTTTAGCTCACTAGCGTAAACTCCTATATAGATTTCCAGATTATTGTGAATTATCACAAGGATAGAGCCCATGTCTTTTCAGTCATCCCAAAATACTAAGCCTGTCACCATGGCTGACATGGTATCCCCTACAAAAAATAAGTTAAATTGGATTGAATTGTGTAAATGTATTCAACACCTCCAGTTTCCACTCCCATCTCTGCACAATATTCTTTCTTAACAGGTCAAGTATAGTGCCAATATAAGAGTTTTAAATATATTTTGATGGTTATTGGGATAAAATCGTGAATTACAATTATTGTGGCCAGGATGATCGGAAGAGAACATTTTTGAAAATCGTCCCACAATTAATCCTGTTTGAAGGTGGGACGATATTAAAAGTTTGTTCACGCCCGCCATGTTTTGTCAAAAGTGGTTTCTAGAATAAAAGAAAAAATTAAAATTCTTTGTAGAAGCTAAAATGATATTCCATGCAACTACAATAATCATGAATTATATATGAGGTGTTAGGTAAAAAAAACAATATCGTCTTTAGCTGTGGTGAATACACAACAACATTCAAATGTGTCATTTGATCTTCATATAATTTGCATCATTTTTATACAAATTATATGCGTTTCTTCACAAATATCAAATTATGTTTATTCTAAATTCAATGCCAGAGTCAATCTCACCATGATTCCCGTAAGCAGGCACACCCCCTTGCCACAGTAGGTGTGAGGGACCATGTCGCCATAGCCGATGGACAGAAAGGTGATGGAGATCAGCCACATTGCTCCAAGAAAGGTACTGGTCACCTCCTGTGCATCATGATACCTGGAGAGAAAAGAAACCTGGTTGTAACAGCAGGTGATGCAAGTCCTAAAGACTATATCACTGATTTGTCTTTCTCAAAATGATATCCACCATATGAAGGTCAGGGGGGATACACAAACCTGTTATACTGAAGCAATGCAGCTGGTCACTAATGTAAGAGAAGGTATGAAGTTTAGAAGTTTTAAGCTGATACCTCTCACAAACGCGCACTGTCCACGCTGCGATGATCCAACAGGACACACTGAAGACCAGCAGGACCGTGCCGGGGCAGATGGTCATCAGAGTCTTCATCACAAAACGGGTGTCAAAGCTGATCTTGTTGAGCGCCCCGATGCTGCGGGAGGAAGCGTCTGTGAACAGCTTGCTGTGGAGCAGCATGACCCGACCGATCAGGTAGAGGCGCATGAACATCGGCACAGAGAGGATGATGTCAACATCGGCGTCCGCGACCGATGCCGTGTAGCTGAAGGCCAGTCGAGCGGTCCACGTGAAGACGTACTGGCCCGGGATCGGATGGATGGCACAGATGAAGAGCTCCAACACCACAAAGAGGATGCGCTCAAGGGTCATAGCTATCCTCCAATCGTCTGCTCCGTTGTCCACCATGAAGAGCTGCAGGAAGAAGAGAAAACTTAAGGATGATAACCCAACTGACCTCCAAAGAAGAACAGAGAAAAAATAATCGGTTCATTTTTTTGGACTGTATTGATGCGTGATGATGTTTTTCATTTTAACTAAAAGATTATTTAGCCTTTATCAAAACAATAATCAGACAATAGATTATCAACTTTATTGCCACAGATGAACCACATGGCTGACTTGGCCAATAAAAACAATAAGGTTTACCAGAGAAACTGTATGTTTACTGTACTGAAGTAAGTTCTCTTGATTCATCCACATACCTGAATCTCCCTTGCATGGTACAACACAATGAGTCCAAGAAGAACAGCAGTAGAGAGGCTGATCAGGCCTTTCAGTACATATGAATATATGGATTCCTGTGAGACAAAGACAATGAAAAACTAAACGGGGCAGCATTATATAAACTACATGGTCCAAGATTAAATGTATTAACAATATAGCTGAAAATGGACACATAATACTTCTGGGGAAATATCCAGGCACCTGGCAAAAAAGCCATTTTGTGACCTCAAAGTACCCCACTCATATAAGATATTCAAAAACAAGTGCTTAGGTGAAAAAAAAGAGACTATTCAAAGAGCAGAATGCAAAAACTACATGAACTTGCTTGATTTCCAGGTTTAGGGCTTTTAAAAGTGTAATAAACCAAATAGTACTTCATTTGAAATCTCATTGGCTCCATGATGCATCAATCATCCAGAGACTGGCATGTACATAGCCTGAATGAATGTTCTCATCTGACTGAAGACAAAGGCCAGTTGTTGTTAGTAGGTCTTTTTGTCCAGAGTGAAAGGGGCAAGTGATGAAACCCTGATATACTTGTATAAAGTTTCAAAACGCTCTACAGTATGATTAATTTTTCTGCTCTACCGTACACTCCTTTGTACTTCATATACAAAGTGAGTCGACAGAGGAGTATAGTACCTTGCTGTAATATCCCCTTGACAGCTCCGTCTCGATCACCATGACGATGATGCCAAACATCCCACAGACCAACGCGTAGTCGCTCAACTGTTTCCGCTTCCCAAAGAGAGCTTTCCTCTGACCCAGCCGGTAGCTAATGTCCTTGCTCTTCTTCTGTGGTACGGTGCCGTCCTCCCTGGTCAGGTGTTCACTGTTGGCCTTGCTGGAATCTTCTCTGATCACTTTGGAGAAGGCGTCCTCCAGGATGGCGCTGTGGAGAAGCTGAAGAGGCTGCTGGACTGAGTGGACATCTGCGAGACTGGACCTGGAGGTGCCGTGGCCGCTCAGAGATCGCAATGCGTCCCCATTAACTATGTTATCAGTTTCAAAAGTGTCAGTAGGTAGAGGAGTCGGTTTGGATCCACTGAGGTGCTGAGAGTTTGTCTGCAAAAAAAAGTTACAGTAGATGGTCAGTCAGTACACAGGATGGCATCAAGCAGACAAAATACTGACTGCCAATCAGGGACTGAACTTTCTTTTTAAGGCAAGTATTGACAAAGTCTCCCAGGATTAATTTAAGATTTAAATAAAGTTGTCAGGAAGAAGTCAAGTACCTGACAGTGTCGCTGTCTAGCTCTCTCCTCCACTAAATCCTGGTTGTCCAGAGAGCTATACTGGCTGATGGAGAAGGACTGGGTGCTTTTGTTGCTGGCCGGAGTAGACGACCTCTTCACCCTCGGAGTGCTGGCTAAAGGGTTGTAAGGGAGGTGACGGCACTTGAGGACAATGGAGGGGTCTTCAGACGACTTGCAGGTTTGATCGCCGCTCATCGAGCAGTTGGAGTCATGCTTTTGACATTGCTGAACAAGCAGTGGTTCTTTACCAAAAAGCTCTCTCCAGTTGAGGTCCGCAGGGACAGCAGGCTGAGGAAGATGTTTCTGATTTGTGTCAGCAGGTCCGATGGAGTTCAGTGGGATGTTGAATAAATTTGCTTGGCCTGCATCTTTAAATTTAGAATGATCGCAAGGCTGTGATAGCTCCTTCCGACCTTCTTGGTCACTGCACTGGAGCATGAGTTTATCCTGCGGATGGTTTGTCGCAGGTTTCAAAAGATCCCTTTGGTTAGTTTGTTGTGGTAAAACCTGGCAAGTGGTTGGAGCTTGGGTGCACTGGGAGAAAAGTTGGGTCTGTGGTGAAGATGAAAGGCTTCTCTTGTTTGAAACTCTGGAGAGGCAGTCTTGGACTGTGCCCCGTTTGGAGTGTGGATGAAAACTCGAAGCATCTGAATGTTGGTGTGCATCAGGACAGGAACAGTCACATCGGTCACTGTGGTTTGGATGTCTCACACTAGCCCCTGCTCTCTCTGCTGAGGGTGAATCTTCTCCTACGCTGCTAACCTGGCCACAAAGCAGCAGCCAGTCCTGGTCACTCAGCTGTGACAAAGTTAGGTTTTGTGTTTTCAGTGGTGACATCTGACCTGAAACTCTTGGTGGACTGATTCCATTTGACCTTTCGTGGGGCGAAGATGAAACACAGCACAGACTTGTCTCCTGCGGGGAAGACGATGCTTCCACAGAAGAACCAGAGAATCGGTCGCGTACACCCTCAGGAGATTTTGTCAGACGTGACGGACCTCCTGAGGTGCAATGCGCGTGGTCCCCATCGTGGAAGACTTCACCTGTTGAGTCAAGGCGACGCGTTGCATTGGTGGGTTTAACTAAAATCAACCTCATGGCATCACTGCAGAGCTGAAATGAGATCACATACACAGATCATTCATCACTCTTAAAGATCGGGGAGGCAATTCTGGTAGACAGGTAGTTGATTGAGTCTCATTCCCAAGTCGTCAAATACCAAAACAATTTGTGAACCAAATCGTCAGTATTTGACAACTTGGGAAAAATTCTCTTCAATCAACTACGTTTCTCCAGAATTTCCCTCCCGACCTTTGACTGCGAAGAGAGAGGGAAGATGAGAAAAGAGCTGGATAACATGAAATAAAGATCAGTTACATTTTATAACCATCATTAATAAATGTTACATTTATAGCTAATTAAACTTTGGTTAATAGTTATTTCACTGAAATGAACAATGAAATTCTATAGAACTAATCATGAAGCAATTGTAAAAGTTTATGAACATCAGCCACAACTTTGAAATGGCCATCCACATAATGTTTATAGATGAACACAGGACCAATTAACCATTGATAAAGCATTATGAACATCAGTTGCAACTCCAAAATAAATAATTGTTTAATGAATGGTTTATAAAGCATTTCATTTGTGGCGGCTGTGAAGTGAGAGCTGCTCGTCCTGTAATCGAAAGGTCGCTGGTTCCATTCCCCGGCTCCCCTGGCTGCATGTTGAAGTATCAGTGTACGAATGGGTGAATGTGACAAGTGCTCGTTCAGTCAATTGGATAAGTGCGATAGAAAAATTTGTCCTTTTATGCATTTCATTGATTGATAACGGTGAAATAACTATTAAGTAAAATTGATATTTATAATTTAATAATGATGGTTATTATAAAGTGTAACCCAAAGATCCTGAAATGTGTTATTTTGCTTTAGAAATAAATACTGTTAAACTACGGCTGGACTTTTTAATACCTGACTTTTGTCTGTTCTTCGGCCTCGATAATGACCTTTGTTTGAAATGAATTGCTCAGGAAAAACAGTTCATTCAAAGTAAACATAACAGTTGGTTGTAATTTGACTATTAATACACTCCTGTGCTTACACGAGGTCTGTTTATTCAGCTATGGCAATGATTTGTTAAATCTCAAACTGTGTGTTCAGCTGGTTTTGAATGTGAAACACTCTGTCAGAAGCAGATGTGGCCACCCTCCGCTCATGGTTCAGAGATGTATACTGATCATTTTGGAGAAAAGCGATTCATAATTTAGAATCATTAAGCTAAAGATTTAAACTGAAGGAGTAGATGTTATTTTGAGTTTTCTACTATTTTATAATTTTTACTGTGACGAAGCACTGACAGTGATCATCTTTCAACCACCAAAAAAAGTCCTGAGTTTTCCTTTTATTTCACAACAAATGTCTTTCCGATACAATGTATAAGCGGACTGAGAGGTGTACTATATGTTTAATTTCTAAAGCGCAGCTAAAAAAAAAATGAATACACTGACATACTGTAAATAAAGATTGACCAAATGGTGCTGAAGTGTGCCCTGTCGAATTAACTCCACAGTACATATAAACACTCAAAGAGCGCGAGAACTAATTGTTTATCTTAACAGGCTTTACAACTTAATTTTCTGTGAGTGCGAATCACTTTATAAGAGTGCAAGACTAATCAATCCAACTGGTGGTTGTCCTCTTTTGAAATATAACCCTTCTGCTGCAGTTTAACATCTGTATTTTTAACTTTCTTCTTAATAAATAAAAATAAGATATAAACAAATCATCACTTCCACTGGTGATCCTTACCTTCTTCTTCCATATGTTATTTCCATCCAAACTTGAAAAGGCAGGTCGCTCCCGCTCTGCAGATCAGAAGTGTTCAGATGAAGAGGAGCAGCCTGAGTGGGTGTTGGACAGCGGCTTGCCTCCTCCCAGTACGGACACTTGATAAAGGAGCTTTGGAGACGCTTTCCTTTGAAAGTAATGATTAGAATTCAACATGAAGAAAGAAAAGGGCAGCAGCAGCTGGCCTGGTAAAGGGTTGCCATGCAAATGGACAGGGAGTGGGAGGGTGCAGTGACAGGTTTAAATGCAGAAGAACAAAAAACCTGTAACATCAGACCAGGGTTTTAAGGCGGAACATCACACGCACAAGCTCAAAGAAATCTCAATAAATTGGGAATGGGCTGATTGGTTGCTGGGGAAAGAAAAGGGACTGGTTGTGTACAACGCAAAAAACTTGTCATTGAAGCTCTGCAGTTCAAAGGCCGTCGCACAGTCTCTTATCTCCTCCGCCACAGCAGCCCAACTGGACAAAGGTGGTCTTTTAAAAAATCTGGTTCTGAATGGATACAGCCAGTGAGTGCTAAGCCTCCTCAGATGTGTCTGAGATGAAGCAACGAATGTAACGAGAATAACTACCAATAATTGTACTTTAAAACAAAGTATAACAAATATAACAATTGATTTTTTAAATATACGATGAAGTCCATAATCTCAGATGTGCAAAATCTGCATTCAGTCTGCAGGAGTGGTGTTTTTTTATTTTCTGTGCCGTTGAGAAAGACAGAAAGGCAAACATGAAACTGGTCTGATGCCTTCCAGCGTGAAGTACGTCATTCAAAGAATACAAACTTATTTCCAGAAACATAATTGCTTTTCTTGATTATCATCTGTGAGTTCCATTTATTATCATTATCGATGAATCAGGCATTCATTTTCTTGATTAACTGATTGTCTGGGCCTTGATATGTCGGAAAATTGTGAAAAATGTTAATTGATGACTTCCTCAAATGTCTGGTTTTGTCCACAACCCAAAGATATTCAGTTTACTGTCATAGAGGATAAAAGGAATCCAGAAAATGTCCACAGTTTAGAAGCTGAAAAATGTCTCAGAACAATAATCAATTAATAATTGGCAAATAATCGATTAATCGTAGCAGCATTTTTTTTACATTTACCAAGCATTTAAAACGTGTAAATGGCTACGCTCTGCCTTTTTTTCCTGTAATTTTCAGGCTGCTGGAGGAGCCTTATTTTGTTGAACCCCATTTCCTTTACAACACCAGTTTAATTTAATTGTGATCTCATTATATATAATCATTTCTTACATTTAGGCTGCTAAAGCTCAGTTTTGACCCCTGCTTTCTGTCTCTCCCACTGGCATCAGACAAACCTACAAAGCCTGCAGCTTGCTGCCTCAGCAGCTCAGTATATAAATGTTGCTGTGCCGGAGAAAACCTTTGTGACCAATGGCAGCGCTGGACACCGCTGCTGGCCTTATAAATGAATGCAAGCTAATTCAGAAGCAACAAGTACAACCACGTTTGTGTTGAGCACATACAGAAATAATTCTGGAAAAGTTGGATTGGACGGCAAAAAGTAAACAGGAAATATGTCCCTAAGGCGTTAATTTTGTTGTTAATTGGATTGTTGTTTTGTTTTAGCCACTGGAGAGATTTTTCGGAAAGCAGTGTACGACCCGGTTCTGCACTTTGTATTACTTATTGTAAAAACAGACACCACAGCACCAACACAGCTCTGAGTGTCCTCTGTTTTCAGTCAGTCAGTCAGTCAGTCAGTCAGTCAGTCACCATCCATCCATCCACTCTCACTTCACCAATACATTTGTGCAGATAATGAGACCTTCAAGTCTGCTGGAGCAGATAAGGGAGGCCAAAGGCAGCCACAGTTTGAGGCCTGGAGATGATTACAAAAAACAAAACAAACATATTCACATATCATATTCGTTGTGTAAGCTTGATGAGGGCTGTATGCAAAAAAAAAAACAACAACTTGCCACTAATAACGTACTGGAGAGCATCTGTCAGCCTGTAAAAAAACAGCTGAACTACTCCTGTATTTTCTGCAGTAGAGTTATCAGGCCACTAAGTGACAGTTTCTTTTATTGGTTAAAGTTGATAAACCTCTGCTTGGAATGATGCCTTAAAATATTGGAAGGAAAGTATCAACTAACTTTATCTTGTGAAAATACCTGAGCTTATGAGACAACAGCCCTAATCGGCAGCCAAGACCGTCACATTTTACATTTGCTGCAGTTAACCGACTCTCCTCAGGAGCATCTTGGGTTCTCGTTTACTAGCGGACAGACCTGATGACAGGAAAAACATCTTGGTAGACAAACATAGTAGTGCAAATTGTCATGCAATGTCAAACCATTTTACTATTTAAGCAAACAATCTAGTTGGTCACTTGCCAAAGTAAAGGAAACAAATACATAATTTTAAGCACCTACTTTAAATTGACCAATATTTTTGTTGATGGTAGTGATTTTTAAAGTAAATTTTTAACTGTCATGTGATTTTCGGAGTAAGGATCGTACAACAGCAGCACCTGGCAAAAATGTTGACTTCAGTGTGTGTGAGTTGATTTATGGGTCTTCTTGCAACAAGGGAGAAGCAACAAGAGATATTCATGATCGAGTGGTGAACTTTAATAAGTTACTCTCAAAACATCTGCTCTCCCACCTCCCCAGAAGTGCTAGAGAAAAAAAAAAAAAGATGCAATCAAATTTATTAGATGCTTAATTTCTTATTAGAGGCCACGTGCACAGACATGATGATCCGTTGTGACCTTGATAAGGGAAAGCTTCTCCTTTCTAGTGAGTGAACCAACAAATCTAAGTCCTCTGGACCTGTAGAGATGGTTTCTGGGCGGTTCTCATCAGTAACGCTCATTTTTAGATGAAATTATTCCAATTTTTTCAATGGAAGTCTCCATTGTGCATAGGCAGACAGTTTTCAGATGAAGTTATGGGGGGAAACAGCGCATTCATTTTGTGTTGTAGGTGGCAAAGCGTTGGTTCAGGGGGTTCTCTGGCGACTTCATCCACTCCTTCTTCAGCAGTTGCTTCAGCTGAGACAACCTCATGTTGGGGTTCTCCTTTTTTAGGCGAGGCATGTTGGCCTCCTCGTAGGAAGCAAACGCTGCTTTCATCCTCCGCTCTGGGTGATGGTCCAAGTCCTCAGGTCCAGTGCTGGAGACAGGAAGAGAGGGATGTATCGAGGGATTGTTAATATTCACATGTTTTGTAAGCCTAAGAAACTTAAACTGAACCCAACATCAGAGTAATTACAAGGACGACCAGAATTCACACACAGTACGAACGGCCAACCAATCAGTACCTGAGCACAGCAATGGCGTCTTCTATTGTTCTGGCTTCCACAGCTCCTTCATCAGGGATGATTCTGTTCACATTCTCCTCCAGGGGAACCTCCAGGTGGCTCTTTTCTGTGGGAACACATTTTAGAGGAAAGATGACAAAGGAGGTGCCATGGGAAATAAAATGAATTGATTTGAACCCCAAACAGACTCCATCAGATTGTATCTTACTCTAGCCCAAGTATTTTGTCGTCATTATCAACTTCAACTTTACCTTTCGGCTTTATTTCCTGATCCTCCTGCTTCAGCCGCTCATTCTGAAGCACCTCGTCAATCTGGGCACGAGTCACTTTTCCTCCAAGTGCAGCCTCCCTCTGGGCCCTGCCTTTTATCCTGGCAGATTCCTCATCCAGAAGTCGCTGGTTTTCCTTCTTCCTCTCCAGGAGCTCAAGCCTCTTCTTCTCCTTGTCGTCCTGCAACGACAGAAGGCTTTCTCATCAGACTTTTGTACTTCCGCTACAATCTATAAAATCAGTTGCTTTTCAGCAGTTCAGCTATTACATGTATCATGGCATATGCAATCTTTCACCATTCAACAAGCTTTGCTAATTTGCCCCTGACATCACTGAGGATAAAGACAATGCAGCAATGCAGTACATACTACAAAGCTGAAAAGGAAACGCTTAAATGTATCACATGTTAAGCCCTCATAAGACTGTCACCTGTAGTCATTGGACTTGGTAAATGGCAAGTTGTAAAGTTAGGCCGTGCTGAAACTGAGGGGCGTGTTTAAGAGAGCGATAGCTACAGTACAGTGCAGTAAGTAAAGCGAAATAAATCCCCCCTCTCTCAGAATCAAGTATATATACGCTTTATTTGCTAATATTCTGTCCCTCTCATGTATACAAATGACGTGGGCAAAATATGAGACACACCCCATAATATCACTGCAAACTATACCTCAAATATAAACATGTCTGACAGGGTAGAAATCAAAACTGAACATTATTATCTTTGTAAAGGCAGAATCTATGGCTGAGCTGTTGTATTGTCGAGTAAAGTCAGAACAACCGACACCTAATCCCATTTAGACTTTAGACACGAGGATAGTTGTGCATGATAAATAAGAAGCCACAAGTAGGGTTCCTGTCCAGGGTGTTGTGATAATCCTGATATTATGCCTTGTCATTTGTTTTCCAATCATAACTCCTAACACACATGATTAAAGATGCAGCTGCACAACTATGCAAAACCCACAATTTACACACGAAACTGCCCCGGAGAGACAGCTCACCTTTCTCTGCTCTTTCTTGAGTACATGTTTGTCGGTCTCCTGCCACAGAGCATCCTCTTCCTGCTGCTTCTTGCGGGCGTCCGCCACTGCCTTGGCGTCAGCCTTGCGGGCTCTGGCTGTGGCCGCCTTGGAGTTCTCGCCCTGGAACTTCTTTGGCATCCCAACAGCTGCTCTTCAGCTGAGAAACAAGAACAAAATCAGAAGAGTCTGATTGACGAGTCACTTTTCAAGGCTGGTGTCAAATAGTGATATTGTCTATTTTCTTTTAATATAATCTGGCGATTCCAAACCCTACAAAAAAAGGGCCTTTGTCAAAGACTTTGCCTGGTGTTTATCACATGGGCAATGTGCAGCAGCTCTTTTGAGAAGCATGTGTAGTTAGTATCATTAATCTACCTAAATTAACTTCCTATAACGTGTGCATAAGGTAACGCAAGTCAATGCTGCCTGCTAGTTATCTACCAGAACTTGCTTAACTATCAGTGTGAACATCTGGGTTAACGAACACGCAGCTTAACAAAACCGGCGACTTGGAAAAGAAGAGTTTTTTTTAAACGAAACATTAGGCTAACTGAATTCTGTAAAACGGGCTAAGTCTACACACTGTTTCAGTTTTGCTTGTCAGTGTAGCTAGTTAGCTCTAGCTAGCTGATGTTCGCCTGAAAAACAAGGATGGTTTGGTTGTCAAACAACTGGCCGATCAAAATTTAATATCACCGAAGTTTAGCTAAGAGGATAAGGATCACAACATGCAAACGTGTAAACATGGTTACATACCAGTATGAGAGGAAAAACTGGTCGTAAGTAGACGACAGTTGACTGTTGTTTCGAAGAGGCATCTGCCACCTCCTCTCTGAGCACCGCGCACTCTGATGACGTAGCTGCTCGATCAACGGTGAGACATTCTACATTTTTAGACTTTATACTCGACTTTAGAGATATAACTGAATACTATTAGTTGTTCTACATTGATAGCTCAATGTCAAGAAACGTATTTTTTCCATTTAGCAATATTATTGCTTTTTAAAATGCAACGAAGCATTATTGTTGCCAATGATGAAATATTATGTCAGACAGCTTCACGTGAATCTCAATCTCAGGTCTGTTTGTAAACACATTTGCCTCATTGTAAGCTATCATCAAGAAGTATTCATCAAGTTTGTTATTGCTTCGTGATATGTTTCAGTCTCAATTTCGTATTGTTTTCATCTAGTCACTGAGCATGTCATCAGTACAATCCTCCTAATTTCTTTTACTGTCAAAGAAAATATATATGTCATTAAGATACAAATTTTAAATCCGACCTAGTATTATTTATCTAAAGGCCTAAGCAGAGTTTAAATTAAGGCTACATTGCGCAAAATCTAAACACTCTAAAATGTATATATAACACCTCAATACTGGATTGATTGACCTGAAAGAAAATAAAATGTTTTACATCGAAGAGGAATACCATTTCAAATATTTTATTAAGGCAAATAGTTTACACATATATTCAAAAATAGCAACTATATTGATGTTTTACAATGCAATAACAACATGACGGCACATGATAAATACATATTTTTGAAAACTAATGATGGTCTAATCTGAGCTGGAGCTCATCTGCCTGAGTCCGTCAGTGTGTGTCTTCTTCATTCAGAAGTCATTGTCGCTCTCCTCCATCAGAGGCGGTCTCATGCCCCCCCTGGAGGGCTGAGCACCCCTGGACACTGGGCCCTCCAGACTGTCATCCTCCAAATCCTTGCTCTCCTCCTCCTCTCCTTCTTCATCTTCCTCGTCATCCTCGTCCACATCGATCTCACTGTCTTCAGTCTGAAACAGCAGGGACACATAATTATGACAATTACAACAAAAAGCTCATAGTTTTAAGAATCAAATATTAAACACGTATACTCATCTTCACTCTCATGGTCAAATAGTCAACACACGGTGTGGAACTACAACAGGGACAGACATTTTGTCATTCTAACTAAACATTGAACCAACTAATTTCTTACAAAAACGTTAATCAGACGGGAAGATCTAAAGACTCAATCACCTCTTCGGCTGAAATGAAAACACACCCAGTCCCCAACTAATCCAACAGTGAATTATTGAACTGGGACATGTCCACCTTGAGCCAGATAACTACAGGGACCAGTTAAACCATTTACTTAATTTAAAGGAAAAATCCATCCCAAACATCATTAAAACATCTGCACCAACGTTTCAAGCTGTACAGCCAAAATGCAATTTAAAAGAGACAGAAATACTAATTCTTCAGATGCATCAAGACAAGGGTGGAGAGGTCATGACTGTATACGTGCTTTTATTGCTGTATGATGCAGAAAAATAGTCTTATGTTCTTTGTGTACTTTGAAAGAAAAAGAGTGCAGAAACTGTTGCAAGTCTGCAAGCTTTAAGCTACAAATAACTTGAGAGTGGATTTTTCCTTTAACACACAGATGTTTGAGTAGTGGACTAGATCCCGGTCCTGCACAAACCTTTCCTTTCCTTTGTTTTTTGGCATGAGGGATCGACCTTCTGGAAACAGCTAAAGAGGGCTTTTAAAATACAAGTGAATAACAGAGAAAGGCAAATTACGGAATAGAGTACAAGATGGAACACCAAAGGGATGTGAAACGTTTTTAAATATTTAAGTACACAGCATGTCATTGTATAGCAAGAGACAGCACAGAGGGCGCCATCTTGGGCCACTAGGAGCAGAATCAGCAAAAAAGAGTCTTTAGGAAATGAAAACTAAGGAATCTTGCATAGATGTTGCTACTGACCTCATCGCTATCACCGCCCTGCATGTTCCCGATAAACCGTGCTCCTCTTTCTATGGCGCAAACAGAAACAACACTTAATTTATGTGAAAGATGGCTGTTAAGTTATGTGAAATTTGATGTAGGGCATTTATTTTTGAACTGCAGATATACAACAAATCAGAATCATAACAAGCAAAACAAAAGGGAGATAGCTTTGTCTATGATTAACTTAAGTCTTAGCAAATATTTCCAGGCAATTAACAATTGATAATAAAAAGAACACAGCTGTCCTTCTTCCCTGTACCTGCCATGATGCCATTTCGTGTGGGCCGTGGTTTCGAAGGTCGAATCTCTTCCACGTCACTGTCTGATCCTTCATCCTCTGGAACGTCCATGTCAGAGTCCTCATCTTTCACTGCAGAAAACATATTTTGAATCATAAAGAAACCTCAAGATCGTGTGACTATTGCTTTGCTTTCACAGTGTGTTTGATTGATTGTCTCACAGGAACTCTTCATCAGATCCCTGTCCTCCTCCCTCAGCTTGTGCTGCATCATCCTCAGGGTGTTTTCAGCCTCCTGCAGAGGAAAGAAATGGACAAATGCATACAGTATAGCCACAATGAAGAGGGCTGGTGAGAGTATGTATGTGCGAACTTTTGTGCATCAGTCAAATTCAGTCAGTTGCACAGAATGTCAAGAGACGCTTTAGTGTAGCAGTAAAACAATGGTTTACCCAAGACAAAACATGAGAAGAGGAAAGATTATGCTCTCTTTAGACCAAAAAATAAGACTTAAGCGATGGTAAGTGTTTTTTACAAACTGACTAATTTCCATATTTTGTGTGTTTTTATAACCTAGTTTCAAAGACAAATATAGATCTCCGGGTTATGCATAGGACCACTGAGACAAAGTGTGAATGTGCTTCAGCAAAATGACAAATTAAGTGTTAGTTATATACAAGCAGTTTCACATAAAAACATCTGAGAATCAGTGTTCTATGAATCATACACACACCTCAAATCTCTCCTGCTCCAGCCTATGGTACTCATCCAGCTGAGACTCTAGAAAGCAGAGGTTCCTGAACTTCTCCACAAATGTGTCATACTGCTTCTGCAGATCTTCCTCAATCTTCTCATATTCATCCATGAAGGCCGGCCTAAAAATATGACAGGAACAAAAAACAAGCACTTAGAAGGGGTGAGCAGAGACATTTTCCAGAGTTTTTGTTCCAAGACTGAAGAAAGAAAACTTTAAGGTGGCTAAAAGCTTAAAAATAGTACAACTTGAATGACACAAGTTTTAAGTGTGCCAATAATTCAACTAAATTTGAAGCCCATTCCCATTTACTCCACACTTTGTTTCAATTCATCAAAAGTACTGTGGGATCACTCTTATCTGATAGCTTTCAGGTTGTAAACTGACCTGACACTCTGCAGTGTCTGGAGCCTCTTTCGATTCCTCTCCAGCTCCTGTTTCTTCTTCTCTATCTTGTTGTCCAGACTGGTTTCATCAGACACAACATTACCTAGCATGTCTTTGGTCTTCTCTACACTTTCCTTCACAATGAGAACAAAGTGCATGGTTGTAGATTCAGTGCCATTTCATAGATAAAGACAGGTCCTGTGTGAATTTCAAAAAATAAATAAATCACATTTTCAGGATAAATTCATACCAAAACCTCCTTGATGGCAGCTCTGAGGGCTTTTTCAGTCTCGTTGATCTCCAGAGGTCTGGCGATGGCTGCAGTTCTCATTTCCTGTGGGGACATTGAATATTAGTTAACTTCTGTACCACCTGTATCACTGTCACTGATGTTTTTTTAAATAGATGGCATTGTAATTGTATGACTGTTATCATCCCTGCTTCGGTTTACTGCCGAAAAACAAAGCTATCCCCCTTGTCAGCACAAATGTTACTTGATAGCCACTAACTGTTATATATCAGATTTATCTTAAATAATGTAGTCTCTTGAAGAAGAATGAGATCATTTTCTTGGGTTAGGGTTAGAGCGCATCATTTCTTGATTATGGCTTTACTAAAACATTTCACTCAAGAAAAATGGAAACAAACATGAGTGTCCGTTAATATCTGTGTTTTCCCTCACCCTTAGGTCCACCTCTTTTCCAAGTAAATCAAACAGAGATGCTCCTTTAGATGTGACCTCAGATGCCAGCTGCCGAGCTGTTTTAAGATCTGAAATCTAAAGTGAAGACAGAGTGACACTTTATCAGCAAATCAGTTTATCTTCTGCCTAGTATTTGATAAAAGAACGGGCAACACATGATAATTATAATCATTTAAAAAATGGTCAATTGAATTAACAGTTATTTCACTGTTAACTAACAATCAAATGCTAAAAACTATTTATCAAGCAATTGCAAACATTTATAAACATTAGTTGCAACTTTATAAAGTCCATCCAAATAATGTTTATAGATAAATTTAACACTGTACAATAATTGTTTATAATTTACTAAGTATTATAAACATCAGTTGTGGCTTTACAATAAACAATTGCTTAAAAATGGTTTATAAAGCATTTCATTGTTTGTTAACAGTAAAATAACTAGCAAATAAAGTTTAATTGACTACAACATTACCATTTGTTAATAACAGTTATTATAGAGTGTTAAGATAGATTTAAAAAGGAAGGGAAACAGTAAACAAGAAATAAAATATAAAGCTGGAGGAACTAATTATATCAACGTGTAACAGATAGAAAACACATCAAAATATTAATTATTACGGGTTATTGCATCAAAAACACATTGGACGCACTATATTGTTTTAATCTGAGAGTCAACATACAGATGGTTCAGACCTGGTCACCAACTGTTGACATTAGGTTATGTTACAAAAGTTAATAAAACAAAGGAATGGATGGCACATTCACATCTGCTTAACTGAACAATATATGGCATTTGCTTGGTTTTCAACATAACATACATAGCCCTTTAAAAATCTCACCCGTGATCCGAGGTCAAACTTAAACTTGCTGTTGTCCTCCTCTCTTCGATCTCCCAGGGCCATCTGCTTTGTTTTCATCGCAGTGTACAGCACTGAGGTGATCTTCAGCATTTCTTTCACTGCGTAGCCATCGGCCTGGTAGAGACGCTTGGTGTTCAGCTTGATGTGAGCTTTCGTTGCCTGCAACCACGGGAGACACTGGTTAGGACAGACTGACCAGCAACAGCAAGCTTTCAGTCGCTAATAGTAATCTGTAGAAGTCACCATAAACTGGGCCACAGCCTTGATGAAGAATATTCTGTCTGACTCTGTATCGACATCAGTGGGGATATCCATCTGAGGCTCATATCTGCGTGTAAAGGACAAAAAGAGGGACAAAGAGCCAAAGACGAACAGCAAAATATATTACAGCATTCACCATCTACATACATGATTTATATACACAACTTTTGGCTGATCCAAGTACAAAAAAAAAGACATTTGATCAAAACCACAGGGCAGGTTAAAAACAAAGTACAGAACTAAGAGTTGATGTACTAAGCTGAGTAAAAATAAGAAACCATTAAGATTTCTGGGATTGGACTTTACACTTAAATAACCTAGAATTTTGTTTTTAGTTCAAGTATACCTCTTTACAAGCCATATGAGGATTTCTGCCACTAAAGTGAAGTTTGGTGTTCTGAAGTTCTCCATAGATATCAACCGAGGATAGCCCAACGCCCTCATCATCTCTGTGAAATCTGTCAAATGAAATGCGACACAACTTACCAACTTGTGTGTTGACACAAAACAGATTTCAGTTTGGTTAAGAAAGTCATCGTTTATAACATACAGCAGGGAGCAGATAGCGAGTATCACTTACTTCTTAAGTCTCTGAAGGACATTTTGACCCACAGGAACAGTACAGCAAAACATCCACTGGTTCCTCTTCTGACAGCAAAGGAGAGAGAATGTGTTTGCAGATAAACAAGCGTCAGACTCTGAACATTAATTTGTATTTTTGTTTGAGTCCGTTGAAGGAAAGCGTCAAAGGTTTTATATAGCTATGTTGAACAGACTGTAAAGTACTCTCAGATAAATGCGTGTTTAAGTTACATGAATACAGCTGACTTCCATCATCATTTTAGGGTGGTTTAAAATACAAAAAACTCTTCGTGCAATATAACAGAACCATTAGTAATTTATGCTAAGGCAATTTGCAGTTTTAATGTTAAATAAAAAAGTGAATGCAAGTGTGTCAAGGTAATGTCAGAAGGACTCAGCGGAGTTGGAGTGTTGTCACTACATAGCTAATAACTAAGTAGCTAGCTTGTGGCTAACAGCGTTGTAGAGCTGCAGAGTTGTCACTACACAGCTAATAACTAACTAGCTAGCTTGTGGCTAGATCGACCAAATCAAAAAGCTAAGGCCTCTTGTCACTGAAGGTAAATAGCAGGTTAGCCTACAAGAGAATATTTTTCTAAACTACCCGATCAGCAGGTTGTAAGCGGCGTACCATATCGTGTTTACGGACCTAATCATGGTTTGTTACCTGTCGGTGTTGTTTCTGTGCTAGCTTAGAGGTTCGTTCGCTCTACCAGGGATGGTCTCTATGGCAACCGATTCTTGCTCTACGGAAGCTCAAAGCGGCCAAATAACGGTGGCGTCAGCTCCATCTGCGTTTTATTTCTGATGCTGATTTGGGCAAATTTATGAATGAATTGACATCAATTGACGGCTTTGGATTCAACAAACATAGCCGAAGTGTACCTCAAGACAGTTTTTAAGAAGATGTGGGCGTTTCATTGTTGCAAAGTTTGTTGGAAAACCACTTGGGGAAGTGTCCAGTAATGAAATAGAAAATTTATGAATGTCTATGAATGGATTAATTTGAAGCTGCTCAGAATTTAGTGTTAATGTTTGTTGTCTAGTGTTTACATTTGCACTACAAAGCTTTACACTTTTAATCTTTTAATAAAACCTAACTAAATATGTTATTATTATGATTATGATTATGATTATGATTATTATAGATAAAACATAGATGTACATAGACAATTTTATATAGGGCCCTTCAGAGAGTTCCATTTTAAAGCACCTTATTTTTACTCTGCTATACTCTGCCAAAGACGAACAGCCAAATATATTACAGCATTCTCCATTTACATACATGATTTATATACACAAGTTTTGGCTGATCCAAGTACAAACAAAAGACATTTGATCAAAACCACAGGGCAGGTTAAAAAAAAAGTACAGAACAAGAGTTGATGTACTAAGCTGAGTAAAAATAAGAAACCATTAAGATTGTTGGGATTGGACTTTACACTTAAATAACCTAGAGTTTTGTTTTTAGTTCAAGTATACCTCTTTACAAGCCATATGAGGATTTCT
>OMLP01000962.1:18688-32034 GCA_900302685.1 Spondyliosoma cantharus | reverse complement strand
CAGGCAGGAGCGGACGCCGCGGCCGCTCGCTCCGTGGATTTGAGACCGGATAGCTGCTGTTTACTCTGTTTTGATCTGTTAATTCTCTGACTTCTTAGTCTTTCGCGGTTCCACTGGTACTTTACCGGTGATAGCCTAAAGCTGCTGAGTCTAGATCACATTTGATCTTCTCTCTCACCCTTTCTCCAGATTAGGATGTTCCTCTATCTTGTAAAAATGTACAAAGTTCGTTTGATCTTCTCCCTCCCTTTACTGTTTTTACTTCAAATATAGTTGTCCCTGTAGTGAGTTTGTGATTATTTGGTAAAGATTTCTCTATCAACCTTTTGTATATATGGCTTTTTTGTATATATGGCTTAAGTCTCCCCCTCACTGCAACAGACACAGCCAGTAAGCATTGAGTACATGATTACATCATCAATATGTAAATGAGTGTATGACGTCATCTGGCGACTTTTAGCGACTTTTGGAGCTAGTGCTAGCTACTTTCATTGGAAAAGAGTTGGCAACACTGGGTGACACTGCGCCAATGCACCGGTCCAACAAACAGGACACGGTGGCATAAAACACCATATCAATAAAATAAATAAACGGTATGTGCATTGGTGTTAAGTATTCATTTGTTATTATCTCTATTCTCCGTTAAGCAAGCGGATAGTAGATGAATATTTCGCAGCATCGTGTTGCTGTATGAATATTAAAACCCTAAGATCATGTGATCTAACACTCGGCGGGGACAAAACAATTTGAAGAGAAAAGCGGGTCCCTTCCTTGTTAATTGTCATCAAGCATGAATTTATTTACACTTGACAGCTTGTGCCTCTTGAATTAATTTTTGAGTACAAATTTCAAACTACATTTCCTCCAAGTATTGATTCATTTTTCGACTGTGGAATCATCCAAGATGGGCATAAGCACTGCCAACAATTAACTTGGTTTTGCTTTTTTCAAACTTCAAAACTTTGCTTGCTTTTCACTTTTTTATATATCTTTGTGAATCGTACATTTGGGACTCGGAGTGTTGATTGGACTACACAAGCAATTTGAAGAAATCACAATCAGCCCTGGGTAATTGAAATATACTGATTTTTGTCCGATGATGAAAATAACCAAATTAAAAAAGTATACAGTACATAAGGGGATAGCAGTCTCGTTGTCAAATCCCCATTTGTTGGAATTATTTCTGTGCAATGTTTTCCAGATACGTTGCACTCTTATTGCTTGTTCAAAATGTACCGCAATTGCAACAGAAAGGTTCCAGAAGGCTCTTTTCATATCTATCCTCACTCATTTACATTTCTTATAAAGTGCTTGTGCAATGCGTGTCGAATAAGTAAAACAAATGCTCTCCGCTGTGAATGATAGTGTAAAAGTTACACTGTGAAAGGGTAGAATTGATGCCTGCCAGGTCCATGCTAACCAACACTAAATGAGGCATATTGCCCCAAAATAGATTGCTGCCATTAGACCTTCAAATAAGGTCATTTAGAATATATATATTTTTTCACAGTGTAGCTGTTGTCCTTGCCTTGAAATTAGACAAGCATGAATGTTACCTTAAACATAAATGTTACATCCTGGCTATAAACTAGGTTGTTTGAGGGCCTGGGGGACTGCGCAATGTCACAGAGGGCCTTCATATCCTTTATAAACATGGTCCATTATTTTTATAATGATGTGCCAAAGTTTTGCAGTCAAGTTTGGCCAAGTTGTGTTCAAGTAAGTGTGGCAGAAGGTTAGCAAGGGCGTGGAAACAAAGGGTGGTAGAGTGGAGTGAAACACTGACCTTACGGTTTAATGAGCAAGCATACGGCACGGAGAAAGACAAAGGGAGGGCACAGAGAAGATAGGAAGACAGAGAGGCTCGCTGGCAAGTAAAGACACTGCGCAAGATCAGAAAATCCTGTCATTCGATGTGTGCCTTCACTGCGTTTGGAACAATTATTTAGTGATGGAACCTGGTGAAATAGCAACAGGTGTTACGCAGAACTGGATTTAGATTTCAGATGGGAATCAGAATTTCAGGACTTCTCCACTTTATGATGCAATTCTGACATTTATTAGGCAATCTGGACTTTTAATTAGAAAGTGAGGGAATTACAAATGTTTCATGCGAACTCCCTTACTCAAAAGTGTCAGCGAGGAGCATTTAAGCATTGTGAATGAAATGGGTTTTACGTGTTTCTGCTCCTTCTGATGTCACAAGACACAGATCTCCTTTTGGCAGCTCCGCAGTTGTGATAACCTCAGAGGAATCAGGAGACTACAATACCCACAGAAACAGAGACATCCGCAGAAGTACCAATGCAACCACAACCATATGGACCTGGACAGGCACGCAAGCGGCATCCGAGTGTCTCCTCTCGCCTCCCTTGTGTGCTCGTGTGTGTGCGTGCAGGCAAGAGGTCTAAGAGGCAACACCAGGCAAAGAAGCCATGCTCTCTAACTTCCTTCTAGCCTTCCCAAGGCCCGAGGGGGTTTGCAGGAATGGATTTGTCTATTAGCTCGTAAAGAACATTGCTCAGTGCCATATCGATCATCTGAGCTGTAACGTTTAGGGTCTTTAAGTTGTAGAGTTGATCTAGTGGTACACGGACTCCCCTGGCTATTTTACCAGAGTGAGAGATGATCAACTTAACCCTGGTGCTGCGCTTGGCCAGAGGAAACGCTATAAACACGTCCGCTGGAGCCAGAAACCGTTTTTATTGAACCGGCCGCTCAGCCATCCCGCAGAGGCTGAAGAGCTACCATGAATCCGCCAGGTGCCTCATTGTAGCAACAGTGCAGTTGTGTGGTTTCAGTCTCTTTAATAGCAGTCTCATCACGTAGTTAGCCATGCTTCTGCTCTTGACAAGCTGTCAGAACATCAGACCCCACCCTGTTGTCCTAATGATGGACCTTTACAGTTCACTGATCCAAAGAAAGACCAACCGGACTGTACTACTGTTTGATGGGGGGTTAGGGATGTTTGTTCGTGTGTGAGAGAGAAAGAGATAATTTTCTGTTCCGTCTCTCAGTGAATGCTTACACCCCTCCTCCATCCTCATCTCGCTGCCATGGCAACAGTCATCAAATCGGAACATCAGCGGTAGCTTTCATCTGCCGCTGTCCACCGGCTGCCTACAGGCTGCCTGTGTACATAAACGGTGTGATGGAAACATCACAGAGTCTGGCCTCTACTTGCCATTTTAATAAGCGGTCACATCCAGCACGATTCCACGATCACCTACACAGCAGAGAGGGTGAGAGGCAAGCAGATATTTTTTTTTAATAAACAGCAGAATAAGCACGCTTAAAACTGTTTTCAGTTCCCTGCGCTGTTGGAGTATTAAAATGAGAGGAGAGGCATGGTGAGTGGCACATGAATAAGCTCACAGCAGAAGGGAACAATAGCCGCGAGAGTGTACCGAGAGATTAGTGCAAATCAGAGTGTTCTGCACTGGGGGAGAAGGGCTGAGAGGGGGCGGAGGACACAAAGGTGCCGGTACTGTATGGACACACACTCAGATGCCCACACACGCTCACGCAGTTCAGTGTTGAGTTTGTGTGAGGGGTCTGTGGTGGAAAATGCTGCCACAACATCGCCAGAATGACAAGGAAATTTCTTTAAAATATAATTTTCTACCTGAGATGTGGCTGTGAAGACATAAAGAAAAGACGGCAGCTTCGATAAATGGCCAGCTGAAAGTGTACTTGAACAATGATGGAGAAAGGAAAGGAAAAGTAAGCAGATCGGGACCGTTCGGCACAATACCATCCTCAGTGTGGATGAATGCGACCCGTCGCTGAATGAAAAAAAGGCTGAACAACGAACCTACAGGTTCATTGTTATTCCGATAATCAGAATTGTCAGTAGGGATTCAAATGCATTTACCAAGAGGATGAGTGATGGTAATGACAGCGCGGTGGTTTCCCCACCATTAACAATCGCTGCCATTTTAGTTTAACCGCATGTAGTAATAGCTGTTCCTCCGTCGCGGCAGTCGTGTTACTGCCAGCAACACTTCTGCCATAGCTGCGCCAGTGCCAGTGTTAAAGGCTGCCATCACAGCCATGGTGCCAGTAGTAAAGGCTGTTGTTACATGGCACTGTGCCCTGAGCCTGTCAGACCTCCAGGGTGTGTACACCACCTGTCATTATCAGCTCTCAGCCCTGGCAGCTTCGGACAGCTAATGGTCCACTGGGTCTCACCCAACAATCTGCTGACCAGTACGAGCGCTGCTGGTTGGATGGCTGGACACCTACGCGCACACATGCCCAGGAACACACTGACATGCAAGTGCACAGTACAAACTGTCCACAGCTATTATAAGAAAAATAACTTTTAAAGTAATGAAATTAAATGATACATGAGCTAATTTCACTGGGACGGGCGTCTTTAGTCGCTGGAGAATTGTCTCTGTGATTGATAGTATTGGCTTGCAACCTCGTCACACGCAGCTTTAATTGAAAAAGCCACAATAGGACTGTGGACAGCCATTAATTGTTACGGTTAATTAAGGTAAACATTAAATGAAGAGAGTTTTAATTGGTTTCTCGTGATGAGGGTAGGGATCTGGGGTGACCAGAATCTGCATATGTAAATAACCGAAAACTCCTCCCGGCCTCGGCTATACTCTCTCTGCCTCTCTCTCTCTCTCTTTCTATTTATTTTCCCATGTTTCTGTCACTGTCTTCCTCTCTCACTCTCCTTTTTTTTCTGCATGCAGGCAAACCCCCACCACACACACAAACAGATCCACACACCTTGGCCCCAACCAAGCTGTCAGCAATACAAATGGGGCGCTTCTGTCAAGTGACATTGATGTGATGTATGTACATGCTAAATGCTAAACTGGCCCTCCCTGAAGAGATGCATCAGTTAAGATGAGACATGACAGATTGGCGTAAGACATCACCTTCATATTTACAATCCATGGAATTATCCCAAGGCCTACAACATTCAAGCCGGGCACATGTTTATTTTTGGCATTTTGTTTTTTTTGAGAGGATGTTGTGTGCGTGTACCCACTGGTGCTCATCATGGCACATTTGATTGACCACTTTCTCCTTGCGCTAAAGGTTCATTTATATGCTGTCAGACTGTGGCAGGGTTTTGCAATGTGTACATATGGAAAATATCACAGATACATCAAAATGTAGTCTTTTCTTTCCCATTTTTTTGTCCTCTGAACAGCTGCCACCTGTGCCGGAGGAGAGGGCGTTAATAGCACACCCAATCTCTTTGCTAGATAGATCACCCTAACACCGGTTAGATAATCATGCTGTTAAATAAATAGCTTCTTAAAATGCTTCAGAATCCTGCTAAAAGCATGAGCATTTTATGGGCAACTTGGGAAAAGAGAGTGGTCGTGTCAGGGGGGAGGGGACGGCACTGAATATGCATTGCAGTGTCTGCAGTTGAAAGTGTGTGTGTGTGTGTGTGTGTGTGTGTGTGTGCGTGTGTGTGTGTGTGTGTGTGTATGGATGAGGCTGGCAGACAACTGGACGGCTGCTCGGTCACCCGGTCACACTGCTGCAGTAGAGCAGCTTCTCATGGCCAATGCATGGCTCTTGCCAGTGTTTCGCAAAAGCTGAATGTGCTAGCGCTGTCCAAACAGATGCTCAATGCCATTTCCAGATAGTGTTTATGTGTGCGCAAGTGCGTGGGCGTTGTGAGTGAGCGTAGGTGTGTAAATGGATGTGCACGGACTGGTTTATGTGTGTCCGTGTGCCCCCAAGAGTGAGTGTGCACGCTGTATTCGTGTCTGTGTGCGAGTGTGTTTGGTTCCAAACAGATGTTTTCTCCAATGTGTGTGTACTAGCTGAATCAGATCAACACCAGCCGGTGCAGTGAGTCTGGCCAAGATGGATAATATTCAGTGCATGCTGTGGCCAGTACTACAAACAAACACACACGCACAAGTTGAAGAGACTACTAGAGCAAGATATAGAAAGGGCACATGCAGGCAAACCTTTGTGCAAACAGCAGGTAAATTCAACATGAATCATCACAATTTGAGTAACAACTATAAGGAGGTTTTAAGCTGTCATTAAGAAAAGGAAGGCAGGAAATAAAAGTGCACAATCAAATAAAAGTGAATAATGAAATGGTGGAAGTGGTTGTGTACTTCATCCTTTGTAATGGACCTGTGCTGCAACACTCACTTTTGTTTCTTTAGTTTCTACACCTGCCAGGCATAATAGTCCATAATAAAAGTCACCAGCTGACTTCTCAGTGCTTCTAGCTGACTTGTTTCGCAGCAAGAACCCTTAATTCTTAAGTACGCCTTGATGGCTATGTGATGCGGTGGTGAAACACTGTAGCTAAAGCTACATGTCAGGCGAAAGGTCAACATCCTCAACAGCTTATAATTTGTATAGAGGATATGGAAATAAAATAGAATTGTTCTTGCATTGCAAGTTAGAACTAGTTAGTCCTCATGTTATACTGTAAGGATATCAGATTTAAAAATAAACAAAAACAGTTTTGTTGGACAGGACTTTATTGTGCCCAATAATGGCTTTCATGTTCAAGTTTCTCGCTTCAACATAAGACCCAAATCATGGCATAAATCTAGTAATTATTAATCAAAGAAAATACAGAATATATCTGGACGTTGAGATTGCTTAATGCATCTGTGACACTCACATGGTCAGAGCAAGAAGAAGTTGGTAAATTATACTCTTGGAGTAGGAATTATCATATGCACTCATTACACACACATCTTTGTTTACATAATGCTGATAAATGAGGGCCCAGGACTGTGCCTTTAACTGAGCCTGAATTCTGACAATTGGATCAATTCAGAACCGGCTAGACAGTGAATGTTCTTGTCCATTTTCTGATGTGACCTTAACCCTACGAAATTAAGTCTGCTGATGAAAAGCTCCTCGGTCGATGCAGTAAAGCTGGATCAGGCTACAGCTGCAGGTGACAAGCTAGCCAGAAATACTAACATTTAAATCTTACATTAGAGCCGACAAACCTTTTAAGAGATTCTTGTTAATGTTTGCAAAAAGGTGAGGACCCAAAAGCAGACACACAAGCAGGCAGGTTTAAAAAACAATATGCGAGCTTCGTTAGCAAGGCTGCGATCCAAAAATCAAGTGCAGGAAATAAAAATCAGGCAACAAAACCAATGCTAACGAGAATCCAAGAATATAATAAGGAAAAAGAACAAAACAGAAAGCCACAGGGAACAAAAGCTGGAACACAGAGGACACGCAAGGAGCAAACACAGACAAACCAACACCAGGACAAAAAAAACGACTTGAATACACAAGGACTAATTAACAAATGAAACACAGGAGAGCACGGCAGAAGGCAGGAAAAAGACAAAGACAAGAAGTGAAAAGAAAAAACATGACACATGGGAAGAGAACCTACAAAATAAAACAGGAAATAACTGAACCAGAAACCCCAAACATGCCAATTATTTACAATACAATATTTTTTGTGGTTTTGGTTTCGGCTATAGTACTTAGATTCACTTGTACCACAGCCACATGTACTCGACTTCAGGATGTGGAGCCCTGATCTGCCTGCTGCTTCACTGTGATTGGGCATTTACTGTTAGTGGGAAGGGTTGAGCTAATGCTGATAGCTGATTTAATTTGTTAATTTAGTGTACAAATATGAAGCAACATTCACGATGAAGCATAAATGGGAGCAACGCTGACTCACACTGTAAGCCCTTTGTCCGTCTGGAGCCTCGGGGTGTATTATAATCAGTCCGAGAAACGACAAATCTGTACATTTTAGACCAAGTGGATATGCTTCACCAACTCCTAAGGTTTCCTTCACTCCCTGGAGGAACTGGTGTTACATTCGAGGTACAATCATCTATTGTTTTTTCCCGTCCGTGGTGGAATGAAGGGAAGGACTGCGGCCCCTGCCCGAGCGGGGAAGATCCCTGCGCGATTTGGCAACGAGCTGAAATGAGTCTAGCATGTGAGACGTGCTGAGAGATGATCACCTCGAGGGAAAGCATGAGGCGAGCCCACACCGCAGTCACAGAGCGAGCGAGGGATAATGGGGTGTGCGGCTGACAATAGGTGGCTGTGGTTCTTCTCTCCAGTCTTTTTGGGTCAGCACCAGAGACGGGTCAGCTCACAGAGGGGAGTGGAGGAAACCGAGGGTGGCAGAATGAATGAGAGTAATATCTCATATGTCTGTCCTTACCCCTGGTTGCCCTCAGTCAAATTCTCACCATTATGCTTTCACGGCTGATTTATGTGACGTGCGTGATGCGGCCGTATCTTCTCTTTCTGCTTTACAAGGTAGGAAACATAAGGGGGCCAACAACTATAAACCAGTTTGGAGCTGTATTTCTACCTGTGCAACACAGAAGGATCTAAATAGCAACTAAATATAAATCTTCTTCGGTTTGGACTAACTGCATTCTCCCAGGGCAATGCTACCTCTTTTCCTCTGGTGTGATCTTGAGTGGGCCGGGCTTATGCAAGTGCTATTTACATTCGGACCATATTAGCTGAATGGATTTTCCCTGATATCAAGCAGGGGGAGTTAAAGAAGGAGCGAGATGGGCCAGCGGGTGAGAAGTGCAATATATCAAATGCAGATCTGCAGTTGTGTGCTACATTAGCAAAATTAATGCAGGGTGATGTGTGATTTTTTTTTTTTTTTTGGCCAGAGGCTGAGAGGGAAGACAAGGAGAGAGAGAGAGAAATCTATAGATTAATATGCCCATGACTGTTGTACAGCCATGAGAGGCAGCTCTGTGTGGGAGGGTTTATCGCAGATGAAGGTTATGATTGCGCGGATGCAACACGGGCTGTAATCGCTGCTGGAATAAACACGGCTGGTTGGTGGTGCTGCAATCATCGGTTAATACTTTAATGAAGACGTGATGGCTCAGAGATCAAAACCTCTCCAGCTGAGATTGCTGCTCGAGCTAATTTTACGTACACAAGCACAGCACAGAGTGGCTTTACACTCCGACACGTAGAGCTGAAATATGTCTTTTGTGGAGCCAAATCTTTCACGCTGCAGTTTGCAAGTTGCAATTTCGTAGAATTTATTTAGTCCAATTATTTACTGGGTGCAGCCAGGAGCCGGCTTGTTAAGCGAATCCCAGGGAGTCACAG
The DNA here is from genome assembly GCA_900302685.1 of Spondyliosoma cantharus. NCBI lineage: Eukaryota > Metazoa > Chordata > Actinopteri > Spariformes > Sparidae > Spondyliosoma > Spondyliosoma cantharus. Next base: position 22,944 of record OMLP01000962.1, on the reverse strand, counting down.
TTATAGTTATACTTTAAACTTTGTTTTGCCCACGGTTGACATCAGGGATCATCCCCACACATAGCTTTTGTTCATTTGTCAAAGTCTCCCTCTCCTCTGTCCCTCCATTTCTCAACACCTAGCAGTATCATCAGCCACGGACTCTAACCCCCCGCGGCGAATGTGAATTAACAGACGGCATGCTGCTCGCAGCACCTTGCTTGCCACTGAAACAGATTCATCACAAAGACCTAGATAGAGGCTTTTCGCACTAATACACACATACACACACTTTCACCCTCGAATAGCACCTCGCATATCATACATCCATGGTGTAACGCTCTTCACACTTACACACTGTACTTTGTGATCAAGACAACAATAACATCAGAGGCAGACTCTTCGTCTAGGTTTTCTTTAGGAAGACTCAAGTCTTTTTAGATTGTGAGTTATAGCTGCGTCTGACAAAATATCCATCTCTACTTTCTCATCTGCTCAAAGCCCCTGATCCGTACTCAAAATACATCCCTGTTCACATCTCCTCAATTGCCACATTTATATATGAGTGGGAGTTGCTGTAAAATCAATGTCCATCGGAAGTTGAAAAGAAGCGTGAGGCAGGTTTGCCCACAGGTCAGAGGTGCGTTGTGGCGTATTGACTGGTCCCCGGTGCTGCAGTAGGCGTTTTGAGACGACGCATCTACACGAATATAATTGACATAATACAGCCCTGCACCTCAGCAAAGTGGACAGATACTTTATTATCGTCTGAGAGGAAATTTGTTTTCACAGTCAATACATGAAACCACTCTCAAAGGGTGGTGTACAGGAGGGGTTTAATGTTTGTACCCGCCTCTGTATGGCAATGTAGTAATTTGATGCTGAGGTTTTCACTGTGTTAATATACAGTTTAAAAGCATTATTGGATTAGTAATGGTGTCAAAGAGATATAGAGAAGATATTTCCTCCAGTGACAATTCTTGTTCATTTCTGACAAGCCACTTTGAACATGTAATGTAATTTTAAGAGTCTCACAGACTGAAATCAATAGCCAGTCAGTGCAGGAGTGAGTTGGGAATCACAACACACCTTACAATCCTATCTGATTCTGATTGAGATGACTATGAACGATTTTTGATGTTGGTTTCATCTCTATCCATGATTTGTTTTTTTTCATTGTGTGACTTCTTTTCAAACACAGTGTGCATACGATGAGCCGTAATTAAAGTAACCAAATGAATTTACCGCCATTGTCTCATGTAACACAGATGTTTGCCTCCAAACTGGTTATGTTGCTAGAACCTAAATCTTAAACTTTAATGCTTTTCTAAGTGGTGCAAATCTAGGTACATAACTACTAGACTTTTGACACACACCAAGGCTAACACAGTAGCCTAGCTTAGAAAGTAAACGGCGTGTGTCTTACTCCTGTTACGGTTTAAGAAAGGATCAACCCAACTGCACAAAAACATGACAGGAAATCACAATGTTGACAATGTCTTTTAAATGTCTTGACTATCCACTTTCCTGAAGCAGGGCTTAATATTTCAAGAGAGAATCATGATCCATCTAAAATCAATATTTCCTCCTACCTATAGTGACATGCACGGAGGCATAAAGCACGTGTCCACAAAGGTGGCTGAAGTGCTACTGGCTTGGTTGAATACACCATCAAGCATAAAGGACAGTTCCTGTCAGCAACTCTGGCTATAGGGTCACCTGAACGGTGGGGCTGGGGAGAGTATTCTCACCGTCATGATTAAAAGAAGCAGTATATCAATGAGAAGCGCACAGTTCGTCAACACCCTCCCAAAGTCAACAGGGAAAATGTCCAATGAAAATTGGAAAAATGGGATCACCCTAATATCTTTCACTTTTGTCTAATTTTACGTGTTTTCAGAAAGTTCATGTTATTCACCTGGGTACACAATGGTACCTTTGAAGGTACAAACATTGGCTCACAGGAAAGAGTAAAGTATAGTAACTGTACAGTGCACTGCCCCCGGGAGAAGCTTTTGTGCTCCACTTCTTTTTTCTGGGAGTGGAAAGCGGTCATAGGAAGATATGAGGAGAGACAGAGGTGTGGGTCAATGTTGGCCAAAGCATAGGCTGAACTCTGTAAAATATGCTGAAAATACTGTAGAAATAATGGGTGGATAAAGTTTACTTCGGAAATATACAGTAGATACACATCACAGCTTTGCTTGGTATAGAATGCTTTATTCTGCATGGCCTTGAGATATTAATTAAAGTGAATAAAAGTGCTGGACAGAACGGATAACGTGACGCAAAGGGCTTTTAAAGTTCAGCCGAATCATTGTCCTAATTATTTAACTCCTAATGCTGCTATAAATCCCTTAAATGAATGTGAGGCAGCTCCAGTTTAACTGTCCAGCCAATGTCGCCGTCTGAAGTGTTCACCAGTGGAGCATGTCAGGAACATGGTACAGCTGATACAGCTCACAGCTCTGCCTTAAAGCAGAAGTCTTACACCTTGCATTTAGCTGGGTTGCATTGATCTTCCATTAGATCATGCTCAGAAATAAGAAAGATTACACAAATTCTACAAATGCTACACAACCTACACACTAATGTCTTTAAAGGAGAACTTATGCTTTTTTAGTTTCTTTACTTCCTTCAGTGTATTATATACAGTAGGTTCTTGTGCATGCAAAATATGAAAGTTAAAAAGGTCAAAGTCTGAGCCAACAGGAGCTCCTCTCTCCTACAGAACACTCCTGAAACACATTGTCAGTAGTCCTGCTTATAATTCTGTGACTTTGTGACATCACACCATGTGACACATTTGCATAATTCATGCAGAGCGGCTAGTTTGGCACGTAAGAATTGATTCAGCACAGCTACTCCGTTGTTGTTAGCGGAGCTGGCTCAGGCGTGTGTGAGCTGACCAATCAAAGCAGACTGGGTATTTGGGAGGGGGGCCTGAAAGAGACAGGAGCTAAAACAGAGGGGGGATACAAAGCTGCAGAACTGGACAATGTGAGAGAACTGGTGTGTTTTTTGAGCATTAAAGCCTGTAAACATAGTCTAGTAGTAAATCAAAGTAAAATTATGAACCTGAAAATGAGGATGAAAAGTCTTCTTTAGGTGAAAACAGCAACAAGTCCTTGTAAATTCTGTATCTATATTTTTTTATAGCTTGCACATTACATTCATTCTTCATCGAAAGAAATTTAATTGTTCTTTATATTTCTTTGCTTTCTCTGTTTGATTGTGATTTAACTATCATTGCCATTTATGTTGCACAAACCATGGTGTAAATGGTATTTTTCGAAAACGATCTAGTCATTAAAGGTAACAAAAGCTAATTTAATGCACTTCATGAACTTTCACAAAGCTGTAAAATTGCAAACTGAAAATCCTTCTCTCATTTACTTTTATGTAGGAGCTGAAACCGATGATTCAGCCGACATTTATCACAAAGCATTTAGAGACTCCAGGATCACAGACATGCAAACTTAATGTAACTATTAGTGTACAAATGCATTAAAGCAATAAGTAATTGCTTTGCAAACGATCCAAAGCCTCTGCCAAAGCAAAGGGCTTTTTTTTCGCCAAGTTCTAATGTGCGACTGGATGGTGGATGAAACACACTGAGGGGGTGTTCAGGGTTGTGCGCAATAATGAACTATATATATAGCAAAGCTAACATTCTGCTAGCATTCTTCACTCTCCCTCTCGAAATAGAGACTATTCAGGCTTGTTAGGCTTCTAAGAGCTGCCTAGAAGCCTGTCATTTCACATTAAAGTAGCCTAGCATTGCTGCTTTCATGGGTTTAGTCCTCACTGGACTGCAAATGATATATTTATGTATAGATTTGAGATGGGAGGCAGACAAGGTTGTCTACTCATCCCGCATTAGCTTCTATGTGTGTGTGTGTGTGTGGATACATGTGTGTCTTTGTGCGTGTATGTTTGTCCCTCCCTGGTACAATGCATTTCCATTATAAGGCATATGCCACCTTGTGTTACGGTGAGCCGAGCTGTTGGCTGTTACTGTGACTGTCACATCTATAGAGGGAAAGGGAAGGGGATATTTCCTGTTTATATGCCACCAATTTCCTCTTCATGCATGGCACGCACACACATAAGACACACGCACGTACACACCCACACACAATTGATAGATTTATTATAGCGTGTCAGGAAAGTGCAGGCTTCACATTTCAGCAAAATGGACCCATTTGGCGGGCGAACGACTGCACCCCTCCTCCCCCCTCCACCACCTAACTCTTCTCAACCCCACTTCCTCCCAC
>OMLP01000962.1:0-18668 GCA_900302685.1 Spondyliosoma cantharus | reverse complement strand
ATCCAGCCCCATCCAGCCGGCGTGCCAGCCCACTCAGCCGAATCCGGAACGGCACCAAATACATGTTTCTGTCACAAGCTTCGTGTCAGCTTTTTTTACATGAGCAGGAGAAATGGGGAAAGAACGGGTCATTCTGACAGTCGGAATCACTCTGTGTGGATCTTAAATGTTTTACGGCCTTAATGGGCCTCCAGAAATAGATGCAGTGCTAATGTCCTCTGACTTTAAGAAAAAAGGGGAAGAATGTGTCTGTGCTAAGTGTGTGCACTGGTGTGCCTGGGAATTCGTGTGAGCTGCGCGCATGTCCGTTTGTGTCTGCGGCTGCTCGTGTGTGCGATTCAAATGGGCTTAAGTGAAGGATTCGCGCATGCAAATGAAGCCACTTAAATCTGGGTCCTTTTCCCCCTCTATCTCAAAGGACACCCTATTCTCTATTTAGAGCACCACTTTGACATCTGCCCTATGGAGGCAAGGCCCTGTGGGGGTTTTGGGCTTGAGTGGTGCACTATAGACTATAAGGAATCATCTAGATTTGCCTTATATAATCTCTCATCCTCAGAGATATCCACAACAAATCTTCAACAAGCTCCTCGCCTGATATAGACACTCAACATAAACCAGCGCCCAGCGTGAGCATTATGCATTACCTTTTGAAGAAGTGTTCAATATTGTGGGATTCCTGGCATTCGGTGCTTCCAGACAGCATCGCTTCAGCACAGTTAACCATCTCCCAGCATGGTTCCTCTTCTCCAGACAGACTCTGACTTAGAATATTGATCCCTTCGCTCGCTGTATCCTTAGCCCTCAGACAATCCATACTAAATGTATTAGCTGTGGAGAGAGCTACAATGTCCTCTGAAGCTAATCATATTTAGCCGCAGAGAGAGGTATCTTTAAAGAAGCAGCCTGTTTTCAGTGAATTGTCCAGACCAGAGGATGGTGCTGCAGTGTGCAACATCAAAAGATGGGCTTCAGAGACCGACGTTGTTAGAGGATCATTACAGTTCATCTGGAGACATTAACGTCTAATGCGGATGTGTTGTTTTTTTACGCAAGCAAATGCACAAATGTTCTTGCATATTCAGGAGCCATCTTTAATACAAATTGGAGGATTTCTTTTTTCATGATTCTCTCGGTCTCACACACACACGCCAAAGTGCACACGCACACACACACACACACACACACACACAAACACATACACACACACACTTTTATGCATCACAGCAGGCATCATACAGGAGAGCAGCACTGATTGTTGAGTGGGGCAATCAAAGGCTTTGATGCTAATCAGAGCTCTCTGTCCTGCCAGTTTGGGATGATGGTGGAGATATACAATACTGAAAAGGTTTTATAGCAGATGCCCAGTGTCGGGCTGATGTGATTGCTCTCTGCCTTATTCACTGGGTAGCGGGGGATAGAAATCAGCCCAGAGCTGGGGGATAGGGCTGCACAGAGGCTTGTGTGAGCTCCTAATGCGGTGCCACATGTAATGAGCTTTGGATTTGGGCCGCCATCATGTATGGAGTTGTCCACCTAATCTGCTAAATACTTTGTTTGCATCGATTTCCATGCTGCTACTTCTGTCATGATGACAGTAGTACTTTGTTTGGCGGGATCTCCTGCAAGCCGCTCTGATAACACCTGTGCCTCTTGATGCAGCGAGCGTTTTCCTGGCACTCATCTCCTCACTTGGTAGGGGGGCTGCCGGTGATGTGTGTTTTTCTAACCGTTGATTTCTCTGAATGTGCTCGGAGCGCTTCTGTGTTCATCTCCGCCTGTCTCAGCTCTTGCCAGAACCTTTTTGGACATATGTGCTTTTGTTTTTTTATTTAATGCGTCTTCGCGCGCGCGCATGTGTGTGTGTATGTGTGTGTGAGGGAGAGAGAGAGAAAGAGAGAGAGATGGGGGAGAATTTCTGACAGTCTGTCTCCATTGTGTTTTTGACTATGCTCGTGAGTGTGTGTGTGTATGTTACCTCCGCTTGTTGGCTGACAGGCTGTTGTTCGGCCTTCTGACAGACAGTTCCATTAAATCATGCTGCAGTGGTAACCCGCAGTGACAGGACGCCATCGCCTCCCTGGGATTCCTCCATCAGGGTCTCTCATGCGCTTAACGAGGAAGTAAACATGCTAAATTGTCTGTTGGAGATGAAGTGAAGAGGCTGTCTCAATGCTGCGTGTCACGTGTGATGCCCGCACACATCTTGGTTTCCTTCCTGGAAGCAGTGTGCACAACACAACGAGCATGCACGGCTAAGAGCAATCTTTGTTCCTTAAATAGAAAAACATACCGTGCCTTAGCATTATGAGAAAACACAACATTAAAGTTAATGTTGTGTGTTGCCAACAAAAGAGAATGGACTCAGATGGGTGGGCTATTTGCAAACACAAAAGGCTTAATTGTGGTTGGAATGGTTAGAAACGGCCGATTCCTCGGAGGATTGCGAGGTAGAATACGACAAACACCTTACAATCTGAAAATAGGACGACTCATATATGCAGTGATATTTATGCATCGGATACTGTGCTTCTGAAATAACTGGCTGCTTCTCAGACCACAACCACACTGACAGTTTTTCCAGAAGCCTCTTTGTGGTTTTTCTGATGGTTGCAAACACTTCGGCACACAATTATTTTCAAGCGCGGAGTGATGGTGCTGCAGTGCTATTGTTGCAGGGAGACCTTGCAATAATAAATGCAGCTCTTTTGATGACTCCCCTAATAAACGAGTGCTGCATTTGAAGATGCTGTTTGTTGTCGCGAATCTTCCTGTGGATTGAGGCAGAGTCTGCCTGGGAGCTGCCTGGTGAGAAAACACTGAGTGGATTTTGAAGAGGTGTTGAGTGCAGGGGATGATGGCTCTGCTTGTTCCTTTTAAGGTTATTTTAAGCTGCAGACCTGCGGGGTGTGTGTAGTGCGCGAGTGTGCAGTGTGTGTGTGTGTCAGGGTTGTGTTTTAATTAGAGAGACAGGAGTGTGTCCTTGGGCTGCCGCAGAGGGTCAGGAGAACCTGGTAGTCTGGGAGAGCAGTGGCTGGGACAAGTCTGGCAGGCCCGCTAAACACCCATTACCCAGACGTGTAGATGCACTCAAGAGCACGCGCTCACACCCACACCCATGCACACACAAACGCACATACACGTCCCGGACTTGGCGCCATTCCTGTTGGCTAGTGATACCATGGTAACTGAGCAGCCTGCATCTCCATGTGTTCCATGGCCTTCTCGCGTCTCTGAAAGCAAAATTACCACTGGCACTACTCTGGGGAGACAGAGAGAGGCAAGGGAGAGGTGGGCAGATTGAGAAGGGCAGCAGGAGGTGGAGTGGAAGGAGCAGGGGGAGGTTGAGAGGGAAGGTGAGGGGAATTGAAAGAAGAAAAGGTTGAGAGGGGAGAGGGAGGATGCATCTGACATTTATGTTCCTGGCCGACAGAAAAATGCCACTCCGGCCTGGCATCTTTCTTTCATTCTCTGTTGCTCTCCGCAGCCTCCCTCTGACCCCGGGCTTGACTCCCACACCTTCCACCGGGTTGCTCCTGCGCTCATTTCCCTGCATCAACATCTTCCCGTTTCCACATGTCTACCACGTGACCTCTGGCTTTCATCCAGCCATTTCTTCATCTCCCTGTAGTCATTTCCATATCACAGGCCCTCACCTATGCCACATCGTGCCCATCTTTCGTCAGCTTTCCTCTTTGATTCTTTTCGCCTCGGAATCCTCTTTAACTCTCCCTCTTTTCCCCTCCCTACCTGTATTTGCATCTCCTCCTTTCTCTCCTTCTCTCCCCAGCTAATCCCCACCTCGCCCCCTCCTCACACACCTCTGGTGTGCCTCGCCTGAGTCCCGGCCGATGATGGGACTCATAAAGCCTCCCAGATGAGGCGATAGCTAATGGCTGTTGAATAATGCATGGCAGGCAGGATTTAGAGAGCCCAGTCTATTAGCCTGACCAAATACTCTGGGCTTTTATTAAAGACCAACACTTACAATTACAAACTACATTAAGGCCGGGGTCCTGTCTCAGCTCCCCCTCTCTCGCCATTCATCGCTGTCTCTGCAGTCATCACTAAGGCAGAATATTATCTTTTGCTTTTTAAGATTTTATAGCCCTGAGCAGCTGACCCTTTTAGAAGGGGTCACTGGGAGTCTTTTCTGGTTGTTGTGTCTTTTTTTCTTTTTATGTTTCAAGTGTCAGAGGTTAGTGGCCCTTTTAGTCACAGTTGTGGAAGTGAAGAAGATACGGGTGAGGTGGATGGCAGTAGTGTCATATTTTCACTGTAGTTGCTTGGTATGAAAACACGGATGCATATACATACTTTTTGTGTCTCCCCACACTGTGGGTTGTCGGCATCAGCAGTTGTGTCCATGACAGTGTGTGCCTGTGCGTATGTAAGATGGAGACACACTGGTGTTTGTATGTGCATGCGTTGTGTACACACCTGTAATGTGCCCTGTGCTCCTCTCATCATCTCATAGATGGACTTTAAATTTTCTCCATGCTGCCTGTTGCTGCTGCTGATGAGGCTCCCTCACACATAATTCCCCATGATTATACACAAATGTTAATGGCTGCTAATGGTTGTAAGTGTCTGGAAGTGTGTGTCCTGTAAGTGGCTTCTGAATAGTCATAAAGTGTTGTTAGCTAATGGCTATCTAAACATCCCTCTACCTGGTTATATTTAAGTGCACACATTGTTCCGTATCGACTGAGTATTGACCGATCTCCCAATTTCAGATTGCTATGCATGGTTTAATCTTGCATTTGCATATTACATTGAGACACGTCCGCATATTCTTGACAAGTTTGCAGAGTTAGGCCTTTGTGTGCCCCGCAGTCTGTTGAGGTATTTTAAGAGTGGGACCGTCTAATGGTCAGCGGGCCACTGCACTCTTGTCAGCCCAAGGGTTAGCTTTTTATACGCTGACAGATCTTTAATCATGTAATTCTGGAAACCTAAGGAAATCCAGGGCCATGTCAGATACAGAGCAGACACCATAAGAGATGATAGATTGATGTCGGTCAGTTCAACGCAGAGAGTGTCAACCCTAAACCCTCTGATCCATCTCCATATCCTCAGCGCCGGTCCCTCGTCTGGAGAGCTAAGTGATTACATGTCTGATCCACCAACGATCAGATGAAAAGCTGCCGCTCAATTTGTGGCCAAAAACATCAACCTCATGAGCTACCACTTCCTGTTTATCTGTGTGTGTGTGTGTGTGTGTGTGTGTGTGTGTGTGTCTGTCTGTCTCACTGATGTTTATTTAATCTGATCTCCTGGCTGACCCTGTGGCCAGCCAGTTCTCCTCAATAGACTCCACTCTATATATAGTATTCCCTAAATGTCACAGACTTTTACACCGTGCACCAACCGTCCTGTGCATCAGAGCGTGCATGTGTGATGCTTTATTTAAATAAATATGTTCTCTACTGTCGTGTATGAATATTCCTGATTTTCCTTTGTTAGAATGTGTTTCAGAATTAACCATTTCATATAGGGAAAAAATGATGCAACAATCGGAGATAAATCTATATTCACACACTAATCAGAAATCAAATACACTCAAATTTTGAGTCCTGTCCCCCGAAGATGCGTGCCCCTCTCCTCAACTGCTAGCTGCTACATTTCTCCAATCATGCAGTGTCTATGAGCAATCACCTTCCTACATATCAAAGCTTCCTGAAATATTTTTTTTTGCATCTGAAGTCTGTAAAATAAGTAAATAATGTTCAAAGATCAAAACGGCAAAATTCAAGGGACAAAAAGCTCATTACGACACAATGCCTCTGGAAACTCGGGAAGACCTATAAAAAACTACACTATATAAAATTATACAAACTAAAATATGTCAAGTTAAGATGAAAACAGATTCTGCAACTACATGGTTTATATCTTGCCTTGAATGTCTTCAAAAACACATTTCGATGTAGAGAAAGTTTCCAAATGAGCCACCATATCGGTCTGGTTTTAAAATCCCTTGGCACAGCTTAAGAGTGCAGTTTGTCAAGCTGAGATAGGGGCGTGTGGCCTTGCGTGAAATGACACCGCGCTACGTTTACCTAAAAAGTGAGGGAAAAAGACAGACTTAAACACACAAAGGCGAATCAACAAACGAATCAAAGGTGCACATAGAGAAAAGGGCGGGAAAATACAAGGGCAGAAAGTAACAAAGGACCCATAAGGGATATAATCTACAAAATGAAACATGAAATTACAAAACAAAAAACACAAATCTTGACAGATGATGTGGTACCAAGTTAAGTTACAGACAGCAGCAGTCAAACAAATATTGTACCAATAGCATTAGCAGCTAATGCTACTTCCAAAGTATACGTATCCGTCCAATAACTGTCCAGTCCATTGCAATAACTGAATCTGCAAGCATAGTGTTGTTATAAAATGTCAATGTTGATACGTGACTTATATGGAAACTGAGGTGATGGCACTTGGTTGATTGCATTTTAGAGAAAAATCTTCTTTGGGGCTAGGTGAGAGGAGCACATTGTATCACTTCCTCAGTTACTATAGTGTGGCAGTAGACTTCATTTCTGATCCTGTACTTGCACAAAAAATGAATAAATATTGATCCTTCTTTTTTTGGTTTTGGTTTAATAAATGAATGGAGGCCAGTGGTGTGCCTGAATGGAGGAGAAGAGGAAGAATAAAGATGTATTGGTTGTAAGCGTTTCTGCTGAAAGATGGCGATGTGGTCGGTAGGAGGGGTGAGCACATGCGGCAGTTCATACAGATATTCTGATCGCATCGCTACAGCTTTGTACTGATATGGACATTAATAAATAACTCAAAAATGTGCGAGTATGTGTGTGTGAGTGTGTGTTCACCGTCGGCATGTGTCGAGACAGCAGAGGACTGCGGTGTCTTATCTTCGTTAACGGTACTCCTCTGTCTCTCTGGAGGCGAGCGGGGAGCAGAGGGCAACTGCAGTCTGATGTGGGGCATCTGTTCCCACATTTGTTAAGCTTCTCCCGGTGTGTGCGACCGTGGGTGTGTGTGCGCGATTTTTAAAGAGAGAGGAAAAAGGAGAGACAGACGGCGAGCGCTGGAAGGGTGCGAAAAGCGTATGTGTGCGTGCGCGATGTGATCGGTGTGATAGGTGCGGCCGGTGGAGTGGAACGGCAAGGTGTTGTTGCAATAGAGGGCAAGTGCCGACTTGTCATTGGTCTGTGTTAATGCTGACCCGGGGGCGGTGGCTGCGCTCACCTCATTGACCGCAAGATGGCCGCCAGTCGAGGCTGCAGGTGGTGCCGAAGACACATCTCTTTCCTCTTGTTCTCTCCCTCTCTCTTCCGCGCGCTCTTTGTATCTCTATCTCCCTCCACCATCTATTATGTGTTCCAGTCGGAATACCAAGCAGCCCCTCACCCTTTCTCCTGTTCCCCCCGTCTTCCCATATTCACGCAGACCCGTCCTCCCGTGCGCAGTGCATATATGTACGCCCGTCTCTGAATGCTTCGCTTCCCATACTGTTATCTCGAAGGGGACATTACACGCATAATCTACTCTATAATAAGACTCTAGTTGGCCCCTGATGCCTGGTTAGGATACGAAGGGAGATGTGTTAATTAGACTCATTTACAGCACTAGCTGGTACAGAGCGGGACCCCTTCACAGACGACCTGCTTCTCCTTGAGAAGAGCCACAGAGTTGCAGATCAAAGTTTCACATGGCAAACCACCAGGGAACAGGAGGTGAGCCGAGATGGTACCAGTGGACTTCTTTAAGTTGAGAGCATCGGTGGTAGATGTAATGGGAATAGGAATTATTGACTGGAGCAGCGTGGTATGGAAATAGTGTCTCTGGTGTGCCATCATCGAGACGGAGAGCTTATAGTACCCTGATTTATGGCTGCTGTGGAGAATTGAGTGGTTCATAAAGATTTGCCGCTGGCTGAGATGGAGTAATCAGTGAAGTGATCTGACTTTGGTGGATTACAGTTCCAACGAGTTGTAAAGACAGTTACAATGCCCTGACTTTGTCCGTCGGACAATGCATGTGGAAGGAGTTAGAGTCTAACTCTGGCCCTCCGTCAAGGTCATATGGATTAGAAATGATTGGGTTTCCAATACTCTACTGGGGAGTTCTGCATGATGAATCATCACTTCATTCCAAATCGACACCAATTAAGAAGGGTTTGTTTATTCCGCTGTGGGACGTACTGTGGATGTTCGCTCGGAACGAGCATTTTCACCCCCTTTCTCTTTTCACAAGCAACACTCTGGCATTTGCAGGGATTAGTACAATGTGTGTGTATGTGTTTTGTATCTGTGCGTGCATCCTTGCGCACTGTGGGCTTCGTATTTTGTTTCAGGCCTGTAGATTCACATTTTATTTGCGCACGCTTGCACGTGTGTACTTGTGCTCGCGTGCTGGCACGTGCACGTCCGCAGTCATGTCACTCAGTGTTTACAGTGTAGCCCTGCTCTGTTTGTGCCAGTGGCATCATGTCGGTAAGGCATGCTATATAAAAAGTGAGGTTGTGGAGCCCGGTGCCGGAGCCAGTGAATTCATTTGCATTCATTCCGCTGCCTGTCTCTCCTCAGAGCCCATTCTAATTACCAGCAGCTCAGGTCTGCTACAACACTGCGCATACTCTCCCCCTCTCTCTCCCTCAGTGAAAAAATGGGCTGCTGGTGGTGCATTCTTGTAGCTTTGATTCTACTCTCTCTTTAGCCTGCCAGGAATCTCTTCATGTTGGTTTGTTTGCTGTCAGGCCCAGGCACTTTCTCGTGTTTTAGTGTTGGAGTCAGAGGAAATATAGTGTATGCATGTGTGTGCAAGCGAAGCTCCTCCATACTCTGTGTGCTTGTTGAGATTGTTTTGGGATGGAGGGAGATGCAGTGTGTGTTCATATATTGGAGAAAGAGCGAAGGGGAAGGAGGGAGAGAATCATGAGCCTTGTAAAAGATGAATGTGCGTACTAATCACCGTAATGGCCATTGTGGCGTTTCACCTCCTGAGTCTCAAACACCTTGTCACGCCCTCTTCCTGGTGATGCAAATTCCTACGAAGGCTAATAGCTCATATGACATCACGCCAATACTGAGCATGCTCAAATGCTTTGTTGGACAATCATAGTGCATTCTTAATGCATGCGTGTATGCACACACATGGACCTATGACATGCGTCATTGCACACGCACACACACACAAACACCTGCACAGCGACGTGGCAGGTGGCAATGACCGTGCACCCTGCAGCTCTGACAAGGTCAGGAGGGATCAGGACACTGCTGTGCTCTCAGGAGAGATGAGCTGAGCTCATCTAGCTGCTATCCCACTCTAGGCTACACCCAGGCGAAACCTGCAGCGGCCTCCACAGCAAAGCAGCCAAAATTCATTAACATCAAAAGTTTGGTCGGGTAGATCATGTCTGCGAAACATCGACTGATTAATTACAAGTTTTAAACAGATCATTTAAATAGCGCAAGACCGAAGGAGGGTGCTCTTCTGAAAATGTAATTTGAGCGCAGGCCCCTGCAGTGAAGTGTTTGAGTGATGGTAAGCCTCTCGCTGTAGAGCGGAGGAGCTAGACTCAGGAGGTTCCACGCCCTCTCCAGGGAAATGCAACTTTCAGAATCACCTGCAGCCTAAACATGATTGTGGAGCTACTCCGGAGTTGTTTTTGAAGACGGGTTACAAACAAGCAATTACACAAATATGCATATAAATACACACGTTCACGTGGACGCATGCGTGGGCGTACCGATAGTCACACAGAGCTGCATGCACACCCGAGTGTGTCCTCCGGTGCGAAAAAGTCAGATGATGCATGGCTGCTAATTATCAGGCTCTGTATGAAAATCGACTGGGTTCTGTATGAGAGGGAAAAGCTCTTAGAGCATTCAGTTTCTTCATTTGTATTTTCTTGCTTTTAATTGGACAACATGATTGTGTCACTTTGTTAAATGGAGATCCCACCGTTTATCCCTGCGTCTGCACAGATGAATCAATGGCTGTTTTTATTCTAATTGCTGTCTCAGAGCCCACAGTCATCAACGTAATTACCGATGTTTCTGTCGCCATTGCTGCTGTTTTCATCATCATTGTTACCACTGTTATTACCGATGTTATCGCCATTATCTTTCTATTTTCATCACAGGCACCACTGCTATAATGAGTAGCGATTATCCTCATCAACGTCACCATCATCCCCATGATCATTAGCAATATTAGTCCCTGTTATCATACATAGGCTATTGTTGTTATCAATATTACCATCATTCACACCAACTTTCATCAGCGGCCAACCAATGAAAGGAGTCATTTTGGAACTTATAATGTCTGATGAGATAATGTGTTATCTCTGGTCAGGAACTCCGTTAAGACAAAGACAAATTGTTACAGAGCGTCAGATGGTCAGCAAGGGCAGGATCCCATCTCATTACCGCAGAAAAAAAGAGCAAAAACCAGTGAGTTCTAATTTCAGTTGTCTGACCTTTTTATAGGGTTAATTATTTATTTCATCGAAGCACAGCAGTGGAATAAACTTTGCGGCAATTTAATGCAAGTCAATTAAGAAGCGAGATAGATGAAAAGCTATCCTGGGGGAAATTATTAAGCTTTTATTTTTAGAGTGGGGCGGATGATGTTTTTTTTTTTTTTTGCTGGGCTAGGTCCAACAATAGCGTTAAATGTTCTCTAAAGCGATCGCATTCCTCTGTCAGACAGGCAGGTTTGATATTGTTGAGGTCAGGCTCTATGGATTTTATACGGCTTTCCTGTAATAAGTGAAATTAACTCGGCACTAGAGCGCTGGGCACAATAATGTAGCGAGAGAGCAGAGGAGAAAGGGGGCGTGAGCAAACACAGGGAGGGAAGACGAGGAGAAAACCTGGTTAAATATCAGGCTTTAATATCATTGTGGCTCATGTTTTTTTATGGTCTGCTACACACCAAACCTGGTGGTCTCTTCTTATTAAGGAAGCTATACATTCTGTGTGTGTTCTTTTGGCTGCAGAAACCCTCACCTAAATATCTCTGAATTATACACTACTTATTGCAAATTTAAGTAAACTGTCACAACGATGATGGTGAGTGGCAACAGGGAAAAGACTCAAGACAGTCAGGCAGACAGAATGATTTCAATTATTTATGATTCTGAAGGCTAACAGGCAGGTCCAGGTGGGCAGGTATTGACACAGGTTAAAGGTCAGGTTACACAAGCTTTGAAGCAAAACGGGTCAAAACCAACATCGCGTCTGGGATAAACTGTCGAGGGGTGAATGAAAACAGGCTTGTTAAATATCTGCAGGATTTATGAGGGAAGAAGAGAGCAGGAGTGGTTTGAGGAAGTGTGAACGTGGCTGTAGGAAGGGGCAGAGAGGCAGAATATGACACAACATGGCAACAATACAGCCATTCTTCTACGTGGGATGAAGAGCTGTTAAAAAATTGCCAATGAAAGAGTGGACAAAACAACAGATTTTGAGAAAATGTTCTCGCAATAGCCGTCATTTTCTTTGATGCAGCTATTTATTCATTTTCATACAATAAACTGTTTCATTTTTCATCTATCTTCAGTTGAACAGGGACATTGCACAAAAAAATCATTATCCCCTTACGAAATGGCCGAAAAAAGAAATGCAAAATTCTCTGAAAATGTTCTGCCCAAAGTGAATAGAATATTTCACTGCAACTATACAAGGTTTATATGAAGGAGGATGAATGAAAGGTTTAATTTTCCGCCTAACAAAATGTTGCATTTTTAGAGTGAAAATCCCCTCGGAATGATGCAGTTGCAGCCCAAAACCTTTTCATGAGATTTTACGAGAGACATATTTATATTCAATTCATAGTAAAAAATGAACTAAAATGATTGTTGTGGCTAGTGTGACGTTTGGCGTCAGAGGTCCACGCCCTGAGAACCTCCTCCTCTGAGTGAGTTCAAAGCTCCTGTGCTAGTGGTTACAAACTTAAACATTCCCCTTCCAGACTCGAGTCATTCTGAAAGGATCGCTAGCTGCACTGCTAACTGAGCTAAGTAGCTAACAGCAGCTATATTTATCAGCAATTCAGAGTGACTGTCGTGATGAGCTTCCCCCTATTTGTTTGGAGTATGAATTGTGTGAAGATGGTCCATTCTTACATTTTGCACCTTTAACCTTATAAAACAACAATGGATGTGATGTCGGGGGATTTGGCAAATTGTTATTTTCTACACACATTCCCTGGGCATGTGGATATTATAATTAACCAGGGATAGAATTCAGCTTTAAATTGTACAAAATACATACATAGTTGAAGAACTAAAAGCACTAAATGTTTTGTCAGTCAGGAGCAACAATGACAATTTGTGAATGTTTTGGATGATTGCTTCATTGTTTTATGGCCATGAAAGTGAAAGATGATTCGCCAAGGGGGCTCTTGTGTCGTGGAGTCCTGCATTTCCTCCGAGAGGTTGACCCGGTGGCTTGCATTGCTTTTTCCTGTGCTAAGTGTGACAAAGTTCTTCAAGGCAGCAGATGCTGCATTATGGATGATGTTAAAAAAAAATAAGCAAACATTTTAGTGCATTATCAAAATGCATTAGGAGCTTGAAATAAGATCTAAAAAGGGAAAAGAAAAAAAACACAACTCTCCCTTCGGCAGAAAGAAAAAAGAACACAACCTTCCACCTTCTCTGACCCCTCTCCCCTCTAATCATTCTCACATAGTCCCGCGTTGTTGCTAAATTTCAAATTGTTCCGTTTTCTTTCTTCCTCTTTTTTTTCCTGAACATTTCCCTCGCCGGCACCTCAATTCTTCTCTGCCCAATTACTAAAACACAGTGTACAGGTACAGCCGAACATCTGGCAGGCACATCCAGACTGGTAGTGGAACATTGTCATGATGAGCATGACGAGCGTTCATGAACACGATTATTTTTGCGCGCGTGATTCATCTTTCGTTCAAACAGCTTCATACCTGCTTGTTAATATCCCTCCCAAAGAGAAATGCACCATCATGACAGCTAACTCATTACACAGGCAACTATTAATGTGTGTGTGTTTATGCCCGAGTAATTTTTTTTTACTAAGTCCCCCTCTGGTTTCATTAGTAAGACTTGGCTTTAAACACCTGAATTGTCATAAATACTTAATGTCTGTGCTACTTTAGGTCCATCTCACCTACAGTAATGCATTTTTAATACCTGTTCCAAATACCTGTTACCTGTTACATTTCCCAGTAAATCCCCCCAGATCTCCCCTCCGCCTAGCTATAAAACGCTTTCCCTCATATCTCGCTTATGTAACCAAAAAGCTGATGATTCCAGGAAAAATATCTCATAAGCGACTTTCCAAATGTGTCTTTTCTGGAGGGCTAAGTCCCAGAGGAGCCTCGGGGCAGGGGCTGTTTGACACTGTCACGACTGTCATCTAGAGCCGTAACGGCCCCTCCCCTGGCCTCTATCTGCTCCCCACAGAGTTGATTTGATGTTTTTGAACTCCTGGCATGCCGGCCAAAAAATTGCACGGCCCCTGCCCTACATCGCCAGGCCTATTTAGGTTGCATCTACAATTTAACACAACATCACAGCGTGTGTGTTTGATGCGACTTTGTGCGAACGGTGAGAGATAAAGAGCGACTTAACAAGTGTTTCTCTGCCATTTGAGCATCCTGTGCGCGACGGGAGGAATCGAGTCAGTTTGTGGATCTTTGGGAGTGGAGACCCAAAGCTGCCTTCGCTAAGCCTTCTAAAGCACCATCTGGCTGCCCGGGCCTCTGTGTTACCCTCCTCACCAAGATTACATTCTCCCCCAGCCCCTCTATCGCCGTTCGCTCTCTCCTCCCCTCCTGTCCACTTTACACCCTTTCTCCTTTTCCTTTGCCAACAAACACTGACACGGCTGTATACCCAGAGCTGTTATAACTGGGGTTTTTCTAAAAAATCTAAATTAATAATAAACTAGAATCCATTCGAGACTTTCGAGGCAGAAATAATTTGGATTTATTATTTTGGTTTCAAAGCATTTGCGAGCCGTTTGGGGTGAAAAGCTCTTTTTCATTTTTCTCAACTCGGCCCCGTTGTAGGAATGTTTGGAATTGACAGAAATATTTTGCGAGTCTGAGCACAACATCATTGCTATATCACGTATCATGGTATTATGTATCTTATGCTATTGCTGCAAATGTCCCTGCACATTAACTACATCCCATACGTACAGAATTTGCAATGGGAAAATACTAAATACATTTCACTTATCACACATACAGATCAGTTTACTCTTCTTGAAGATTACTGCTCTGCCTTTGCGAAACATTATGTCATGTCTTCTGTGGCTCTTAAGGAGCTTTATAAAAGTCTGAGAAAATAATGATGTCACCGGGGTTATCTTGGCCTGGAGCCTCCATTAACAACTGGGACATGTAAGTTTGAAAGATGTTGAAAGTTATCAAACAGGATGTCTAAAGAAAGATGCCGCAGAGAGGCATTATGGGAAGTATGACTTTCATTACCTTAACTCTCAAAGAGCCAGTGACGGCTCAAAATAGTTATTGTTCTAAAATGCTTTACAGCTTTTGAACCATTGATCCTATCTGTAAAAAAAAATAAAAATAAAGCAGAGTTTCTCAGCTTTTCATTGGTATCACACATGTTTTGTTTGGACATCGGGGAGCTCCACAGTGAAGTGATTACGCCATCATGTTCCCCAGTAATGATTCTTCCAGGAAACCCACTAGGCTTCTTCCTCCAGGCCAGCGGGCGATGGTTGTAGCTAAGATACTTTTTATTGTTCATGTTCAGAGGATATCATATTTCTTTGCAGTGTCCTCTCCTATGATATAATAACCTTTTCTATACCTTTATTGGTAAAGGAAATATGGGATTATAACCTGTTTTCCAATGCATGATGATGTTAGAATAAATGGATGTGACTTGCTTAGGAAATGTCAGATGTAGACAAAAATTAATAGGGAAGTTTTAAACATTTGAGTTCATCTTTTTTTGATGAATAATAATAGATAAAATAAACTTCCTGAGGTTCTCTCTGAGATCACAGTGGAAAAAAATAACACATTTTGACAGCTCTTTTATAATTATTCTGGTAAATTCACCCATTCTCAGACAGAGTAAATGTTAAATTGGGACTTTAAATGAGCCAGACTGAAACTTAAAGGGTCTCCTGATGATTAAATGTTGTATGGATGCTGACTGATGGAACAGGGTAGAAAAAAAAGAAAGTAAATACAGGAAAAGTCAGACACCTCAAAAAATTTTGCTAATTGTTTGAGGGTTGAAAGTACAATGCTAAATTGATGGAGTGCCCCTTTCATTTTCAAATGGAAAGTGGTAACCTTGAAGTAATCATTGTTATTCCAGCACATTCTTTGTTCTTGTTCGCTTGAGTTGTTTCAAAGCAGCCAATTGGCATGTAAATGTAAATGAAATATGTAAATGAATTGGCTTGTTTTTGCTTTGTATACATAGTTTCTATCAGATCCACACAAAGCCCAGCACAAATTTTGGCATGCAAATCCCCACAGTGATATCCCACATATACAAATTAGCACATGACATCATTTCAGTATCATCTGTGGAAAGGAACTGAAACTCTTGACAGGACAGGAAAAGATTATTTTATAAAGTACATTTTAAAAGTAAAGTAGTTAAAGTTAAAGTAGCGTAGTTCAATTTATTTCCGCTTTTACCTGCTAAATTTTGCTTAAATGTTAACACATCATTAATAATAATTTAATCTCAGTATCATAATATATATAAGGTTTCCTTAATCAGTACTTTAACTTTCCTTGTACTTGAAGGACATTTTTACAGAGCTTTATCTTATAATGAAATATTTCTATACTTACGTCTGGCAACATTTAGCACAAGCCCGAGCATTTGTAATAAACCCGAGTTGGCAATACTGTTGATGTGTTTTGATTCACACCTGTGGCTGGTAGCCTCACACTGTGATGTGTGAGAGAGTCTGGCACCATTGTCGAAATTAAAACTTTTCTTTGGCAGAATCATTCACAGTGGCTTTCACAGTGTTTGAATGCCTTTGCATCAAGTCATTCATTACAATAAAACAGAGTCCTCAAGTCAGCAAAGTCATATTCAAGTCATATCTAAAGTTGTTTAGAGCCTCAAGCGTGACCGGAGTGCAAGTTGCCAGCTGCTGCGCCGATCTTGTTTTGTCTTTTTTTTTAAGAAAATATATAAAATATATTTTAGCACACGCTTGAAACATCTCCCTCCAGAAAAAAGCCAGAAGCAAACGAGGGATTTCTTGATGGACTCCCAGTTGTTGAAGAATCAAGCTGAAAACTGAGGCACCACTTTAAAGCTCCCGGTGTATTACAGTGACACGATGCAGCGCTGCTCTAAAAATGTTCCAGCAGTTTTCCCTAAGCATGTAATTTTTAATACTCAGAGGTGGTTCAGACCAAAATAACTTTCATTTTCCACATCCATTAGATTAGACTAAACAGCACCTCCAGGTGATGACACAAATACATTTCCTGTCATTTTACCAGGTCTCATATGGAGTCACTTCCAGCACAGTCTGATTAGCTTTTGAAATCTCCCAGTGATTTACTGAGGTGATAACAAGCAGCCTGTGTGTCTATATGGGACGATGCAATATTATATATTGTCTCAGGAGAAAATCAGTTATTAAGGTTTGGACGGAGGGGCGTGTGTTGCAGATGTGTGCGTAGAAATGTGACAAATCCACCGGTTAAGAAGATTCCCAAACACAAGTTGACACACAAACAGTGTCAGCTGTTGTTATTCAACAGGAAGACATGTAAAACATGCTAAAAATATCACATTTTATGTGTGAGTGTGAAATGTGCATCATCCCAGATGGCCCAGAGCAATAAACAACAATGTAGGGAGGACAATGTTCAGTTGTGTGTTCCGTGAGACCAGGAAATAAATATGTGAGTAATGGCTTGTCACGAGTAAGGGAGACATTATTGCATTGTGACAGTATGCAGAGAGCAGAGACAAATATTTTATTACATGCTTTGGATGACAATGCAGCTATGTTGGAAGATCAATAAGCAGCGATGTGTTTCGGAAGATGAAAATCATGTTTCAAAGAGCTAAGAGTTTACACAGTGATTTTGAAAATACTTGTGTCAAATATGCAGATATATGTACACAAGCAGAGAGAAACTTCACAACTGCCGCTATAGCAATGTTCAAAATAGCTTTTTTTCAGCTGGGCAGATGGCATGAAGGAAACATCACCATGGAAACGTTTATAGACCATTAAGAGAGCTGTTCCTGTCCTGTCGTCGCAATCCAACAACACTGCAAAAACATATAGATCTTGTAAATGTGAATTTCTAACAGCTGAGATGGTTGTAAAAACCTGATGTGATGTGTCAGTGAACATCGGTGGATATGACACTTACATATGAAAAGATCAAACCAATATTTTTTTTTTTTTTAGCATTGCTTAAAATGTCAACGCATGTGTGCAGATTCAGTATTATGGAAATGTTGATGACAACTCGCTCCATAACCATTTCCCTGCAATATTTGGAAAAAGGATGTCGCCACAGTTTCAGACATAATGGTAGCTAAAGTGCAGATACCAGTAACATGGAAGTTTTCATGCCAGCAATAGGCACTTAAAAAAAAAGATGATTCAATGCTTCACTTTTTTGCAGTTTTCATCTGGCAGGGATCATAAAATCTGTTGTTGCTTTTGTCTGTGTAATACTTACACTTGAATAGGGAAGGCCATGGTATTCTCCCAGGTGAGCTACATTTCCAGATACTAAATTATTGCTGACATTTTGGCAGCATAATAGAGTTGTGGGCCAATACGGCCTGTCTACCAGATTCTGCTTTCTTTTTGTCCCTTACAGCGGGTTCGAGGCTAATGTTACATTCATTGTCAATACAGCTGGACAGAGTTGGTCTTTTGGGACGAGGGATTTGCCATGTTCACAGAGCCATGCGGCAACCATATGGCATGAGCTGTCCCCCTAAACGCTCATAACTAATGTCCCAGGACGCGTGACGTACACTCATGAATACATACCGACACGACGCGAACGGAGACGCACGCCAAGCGGCTTCGTCTGCAGTCGCGCGCGCGCACACACATTAAAGCAAACATTTTTCTTTTTGGCAAAGCCGTAATTAGTCTATGCTCACTTTTAGAAAACAGACTGAAAATAGGAGAGAGCGCAGCGGGGGGGAGAAGAGGAGATGGGGGCAGGGGGAGTGAAAGAGAATGATAAATGATGGATTGGGAGAGCTCTAGCTAGACCCCGAGGTTACCGGTGTGAGGGAGTTACAGCTGGCTAGTTCATTCCGTCGAGCTACAGATCTCATAATAAACATCACATGGATAGTTTGGGCTGGCGGGTGCAGATTAAGCCGGAGCTGTTAGCTCTTTAAAGACTGCTCAATGCTGCAGCCAGCCAAGAACCTATTTATAGGGCAGCTGGAAGTGTATCAAAGCAGGTAGGAAGGGAAGACACTGGACAGGCACAGTTTCCAAGCTGATTTATGTCCTTCAATCAGTGTAATAACAATAAACTGTCAACTAACACGCCACTTTTATTTGTAATTTATGGGACAGCGCTCCTAATAAACCTATGTTTATTTCTCCCCTGTCTCTCTCTCTCTCTCTCTCGCTCCCTCCTCCTCCTCCTCTTGTTCCGCTGCTCCTCTCATTCTCTCTCTGCGCAGAGCTGCCCAG
>OMLP01000960.1:3668-16910 GCA_900302685.1 Spondyliosoma cantharus | reverse complement strand
CAGGGCAACTAAAGAAACACACACACACACACACACACACACACACACACACACACACACACACACACACACACGTGGAATCGGAGAGTCTCTCATCCACAGCCTAGGACAGAGGGGAGCAGCGATGTTGAGGCGCTGCAGCAGTGCTCTGTCTGTGAGCATCACTCCAAACAGCAGCGTGATAACACTGCGCTCCAGGACCGGGATGTTTCCTCCGGCTGTTGAATGGTCTTTGAATGGCCGGACCGTCGGTGTTATCAGTATTCAAAGGAGCGTTGGAGAGTGACGGATCATAAAGGGCAGCTTCCCACATCTGTGCAGCAGAATTAGCGCCCCTTTGAGAGGTTGCTCCCTTCAGTACTCACATTTTGTGTTTGTCTTTCAATGTCTGTCAATTGTCTGTCAATTGTGGTCGCAAGAGACACAGTGGCTTGATACACCAGACAGCTGATGATACATATGATTTATGGAGTAGTGGGAAAAGAATAACCTCTCACTTAAAGATATGGTATGTAACGTTTCCGCATTAAGATGTCTAAAAAAGACTAGACTTTTCATCTATGTTTCATTGAGTCGTGTGCTTACATTGTTCAAACCCAGATAAAATCTGTCATTTCGCTCCGGTATCGGCGCATTTTCATTGGTCACCTGTCACTGTAACCTATGGGGACCCCTCAGATGATATGTCAGAGAGTGAGGAAGGAAGCCGGAGGACATTACTGAGCGCAGCAGGAGAAAGCTTTTAAACATTACCTCATCTGTAGACATTTGTGCCGCAGTCAGGTCAGACGGATTTTTATTGGCAAATGGTGGCTGTTTAACAATAAAGGCATGAACTCCCGTGATCTCACACTACTTCAAGCGATCATCAAACTATGTCTCTTGTTGTGAGACCCTCCATCGGGCAGAAGCTACAAACCGTGCGTTGATGTCAAAATGGCATACAGAAATACTTAATCATAGCAACAGCAAATAACTGATTTTATTGTAGAACAGTATCCACAGTGCATTTTGTCACTGTGGTGTTTCACCTCTATAAGAGTATCTAATCAGTCAGTCATTTTAAAACTTAGTGGTCGGGACAGGAAGTCAAAAGATAAATTGGGGAGGTTTTGAGATGATTTATGGGATAGAATTGAAGAAAAAATTATTCTAATAAACAAAAATATATTCAGATTTTCTGACTCCTCTCCCCTTTCTGTTTGTGTGGATATATCGGCGATGAATCCAGTGAAGAGAGGCCACGAGTACAGTAGTTTTAAGGGATCACAATTAAAAAATGTCGGACGGATGCGTTGAAAAAACTACAATGATGATGGCTGCTTTGGCTAATAGAACATCTGGGACATTTACTGCAGCTTAAAACAAGGATCCGAAAGCCATGTCAGCTCTTTATTAGAGTGTCATTCATGGATCTAATAAGAGAAATCTGGACACAGCGTCAGAGGCGGAGCCCTGTTCGTTCCTGTGAGAGACACAATTTTTTTGGCCTGAATAAACATATGAGCTAATGTAAATACAGTACCAAACACAAATCAATCCAACCATCCTCTTCATGGTTTGGAGGGGAAGACAACAAGGAGGATATTTTTTTTTTTAATAATAACTTCCTGGAAGTGTCTCCATGTCCGAGTGGAAGTCTACACAGGAAGTTGGGTGCTGTGAAGACTTATAAGTGATAGAAGATCTATTCTTTGAATTTTTCATAGATTTTAATCTACTGCTGCGCCAACAGCCCATTACATTATCCTCATTTCTATTTTGTGTTATGGAAGATATGAGAGCGGAACGTGAAACGAGCTGTTCATTTGTAAATTGGGAGCTGAAGACTTATTGCATCCCCAGCAATAACACTACAAGCCAGAAAAACCACTGCGTATTTAAATCAGATTATTTTAAACGTGATGTATTTTAATGAATAGTAGAAACAAAGACCATATTCCAGCAGTTTAATCATCTAATGCCATGATCCATAGCTTGTTTTCTTTCCCTTTATTTAAATAAATCGGTGTTGGCAGAAGTCCCGGCGGTGTGGAGAATTTGTTATCTCATGCTGCCCAGAGGCAATGGATCGCCAATCAATAATGATAGAGAGTATTTGGTCACATGTGGACATGGTCACATGCACACATCATATAAACAGATAGAAGCTCGGGCAGCAGACGAATCGCCCCGTAACGGCCGATTAGCCTTCAACCATCAAACCTATCAATCTCTCAATCCACAGGTCATTTCACCGGCAGCTCCAACGTGCAGGATGTCCTTGAGCTTTATGTCTTTTAGTATGTGCTTCACCTGCTCTCTCTCTCTCTCACACACACGCACTCACACACACACACACACACACACACACACACACTAAAACAAAAGAAATGAAAATCAATAAATAAAGCAAAGCACTGCTGGGCTGGTGTGAGCGGCTGTGAGCTGCTGTAGGCCATTAAGCAGTAAATAATTCCAGGCAGCTCTGACGAGACCGAGGCAGTGCATGTGGATGGACTGTAGATGAGTACGGGAGACGGAGGGATGAATGAACGAACGGAGGGAGGAGGGCAGGGAAGGTGGAGCTCCCCACACGAGTCACACAAAAAAAAGATGAGGAGGAAGATGACGGAACCGGGAGGCATGAATGGGGGACAGCAGGGATCCTAAAAATAAAAAAGAGAGGGCATAGAGGGGTCGGAAAGCAGAAGAAAGACGGCGAGAAAAAGAGACACAAGGAGGAATGAAAGAAGCAATTCATGGTTTTCGTTCTGTGTGAAAGAAATGCAGCTATGTGTCTACTGCTACAACACAGTAGGACAGCGCTGTGCTAAAAGGGGAGGAAAGGAGCGGAGAAAAAAAAGATGAAAAGCAGTAAAAATGGGAGGACAAGAACGGCACGTGCAGCCATAAATCCACATCTGCCCAAGATATTAGTGTCTCCTCTGACCCTGGCAAGCACTCACTGTTTGATTGATTGCAAAGCAGATCGATATTTTGAGTCTGCTACGGTTACAGCCAGCCAAGTGGCCCGAGAGTCAATCAGAGGGGGCTGAGTTTACACTCTCAATCTAATTTTTCTTACGAACACATTTAGTTGAGGAAATGGAAGTTCATCCTTTACTGAGAAACAGTAAAACCAAGTTGACATTTTATATTTAAGTGTAATTCGAATTGAATACAAAGGACTTTTAACTGGTTATGAAACAGATTCAGTCTAATGCTGATGCCTCTATATGACCTAAATAGCAAATGAATGAACACTTCTATGTTCTTAAAGTGGAACTCAAGTATTTTTTAAACCTGGGCCCTACATTTAGATGTTTGACTGTGTGAATTACTCTGGCTACAAGGCTGCAATGTGATCCTTTGGGGCAACTCTGACTGTCAAAGTTACGTCCACTAAAAAGTGCTTCTTTTTGCCACTGACCAGATGAGGTTTGTTATTTTCATTTTCTGACAGCAAATTGGAGACTGTTCCTGCGGAGACAGCCTTTTTTAAAAAGATCTGTTTTGTTACCAGAAACTCAGGTCTTGTTCCAGGAGAAGTCTCTTGTGGTGAGCAGTTAGAGTGTGTGACTCATCTAGATTGTCGAAATCAAAATAATCAGCCGTGATTTATGGAATGAATTCTTGCGAGCAGTTCCTCTAGGTTAAAAAAACAAAAATAATTAATTTGTATAGTTTGTATATATTTAGGTAAACTTCTCTCTTCTTCTCTTTCCACCACCATCTTCCTGGAACAAGTCACATCTCACAAGATTTCAGAGAGAGACTGAATGAGACTTGTGTTTCTAGTAACAAAAAGGATCTTGTTATTTAACAAAGAGGTCTGTATCTAGTCTATCTATCTGTATATAGGAATTATTTAATTATTGTTAGAATCACACCCTCAGCCTGTGAGTGGCAAAACCAAACTCTTCTTGTGGAGTAGCCCTAAAGTATTATGTAGCAGCCATTGCAGCCATGTCGCAGCTGCCAGCTGAGGTGATCTATTGGACCAATTCCAAAACTTCTGTTAAGTATGAATCCTCAACACACCCAAACATGTAGATACAGTATATGACCCAGGTTTAAAAGTGCCGCAATTCTCCTTTAATGCCTGCCCCCAGGTCTGTTTCCCCCACAAAATCTTCAAATGTCACAAAAACATTATAACATTTTATCATAACGTTAGCTTTCTCTACAAAATAACTACTGCCTAGCAACCAAATCTGTTCATGTGAGCTAACCTAAGCATATGAAGACACCATAGTTGTATTACAGTTATGAACAGCCAGAAATAAATACCTCACCTCAACGTTGTGCATTCTGCATACAGTTGTGTTTAAAAAAAACAAAAAGAAAAGCTTTAAAAATGGTTGGTTGGAGGTGGTAGTGCTCATTCCTCAGGGACCGCCAGAATCAACAGGAAATTAAAGTTCCTTGTAGCTGCTTTAACTTACTGTTATTAAAAACATCTACCAGTATATCAATTTATATATTATATTATATATTATTGCTGCAGTGGCAACTCATATACATGCCTTCTGAATGGATTACTTGGTCATGCAAATGGTATATTTTTACTCTTTATCTCATGATTGTCACAAGAAAAGACACAATAGTTTGAAAAAAAAAACAGAGTTGTAAGATCCTTTAAGTGAGTGTCACAAACTGTTGTGCAGTGTTTTGGCATCTGATTAACCTTAAAACTCATGATAGACCTTTTAAATTCATGGCTCTTCTTACTTTCTGGATCATATTTACTCTTTCACCAGTGCTTAAACAACACAGCACCACAAACACAGCCCCCCCTCCACTGTCTTGATTCAGGTCTGGTGCAATTATGAGCTCAAAATTAAAAAGAATATATAAACTAAACTCATGACATTCCCATTAGCCTTCACTGTGCACACTAGTCTAGGATGGTGATCATGGTAGATTAAAAAAAGCCAGCGAAAAATCACTACGTTAGCATTGCAATTGTGAGCATGCCAGCATACTCAGCATTTAGCTCAATCTCTGCTGTGACAATGTACAGTTTCACAGAGCAGCTAGCTTGGATGTAGACTATTGTTGTTTTGGTGGGTCATAGAGTGATACAATCTGGCTCCAGTTTAAACATGCTGGGTTGTCATATACTATCAGTCCTTTACCTGAGACTCAGTCAGCCCCTCTGACAGTGAGGAAGCATGTAAACCAGTGGGTTGTGTGACAGGGCCAAAGAAGAAGGGAGAACTTATGATAATGAATTGTGACTTTACCTCTTGGCCGGTCCGGATATTTAATCTGTACAGGTGAAAGCAAACATGAAACGAAACCGTGAAATGTGGCCTATTTCTGGAGACTTTGAGGAAATTTTAGGATGGACATGGAGGACGGGGATGATAATTATGTGATTGTGTGTGTGTAGGTGGTATACTGAGGGGTAGTTAAGCTTAAAAATGGGTTCAGACTCGTAAAGCCTGGAAAGACTTTAAGTGAGACAATATTAAACTTTGATTCCTACCCAAGGGAATGAACTCTTTGTTTCTTTAAATATACTGTTTAATTTAAGGAGGATGATTTAGGGGGTCTAACACACATTAAAGAATGATACTTCCCATTGCTAATGAACTTTGATAGTGCATTATAATCTCATTTGCTATGTTCGGCCGCTTAATTAAGTCTCATGACCATTACACAGTCGAGGACGGTTACAAAACGCCACAGTGAAACAGTTAACAACCTTTATTTTTAAACATCGTCGACAAGACACAATATGAAGATATAGATCTTCTTCCTGTAATAAACATCTTTTATGACATTTATTACAAACACCAGTTACCTTGCGAGGCAGCTGGCTTTGTGCACCCCCACGATAATGTGATTTCGGGAATCCATCTTGCCAGGCCGAGCCACCACTGTGGTTACAAACATCTATCAGCAGCTACGGCGTGCTTAGGGTGTGCAAGAGAAGCGAATGTTCGTTTGAAAACAACAATGGCGGCTCTTCAAGAGGTTAGCATCGATGCTGCTATAGCATCAGTGGAGAGTGTGTTTCACTGAAAGAAGAGCAAAGAAAGGCAGTGATTGCTTCTCTTGATGGAAAACATGTTTTTGCGCTCCTCCGGAGTTGCTTCAGAATGAGTTTGATTTACCAACTGGCTCTGTTGCCAGTGATCTAATTGATTGAAGTAAGACAGACGGTTCCGCAAATCACCTTCAAAGTTTTTTTGTTTGTGTTTTTCCAAAGATCTTCCAAAGATGACTCCCCAGATGGCAAACCATCTGGCGTGTCAGGTTAAAACACTATGCCTTAGTTTCAACTTTATGGTGCCAATGATGTATCAGTATGCTTTCTCAAAATTCTACTCACTTCAGATGCTTTATACTATATGTCAGCTTTTTTACAAAAAAATTCTTCTACTTTCTGACTTCAAGACATTAATAATAAAGAGAAAACCCTCGTCCATGGTATAGTTTCACAATTCTTCTGGCAATGGATAGATTGAACGGTGGAGGCAAGCCTTTCTGTGTGGTTTACTTCCATCATTAGCATGCCCTTCTTGTGCACCACTTCGGTTCAGACTGAAATATCCCAGCATCTATTGGATGGATGAATTATTACAACTGTAAATTTGGTGCAGATTTTCAAAGAAGCAGATTTTGGTAATCCCGTGACTTCATCTAACACTGCTAACATGCATGTTTACTTATCCAGGAATATAGCTCAGCATCTACTAGATGGATTGGCCATGCTTTTCACAGACATTCATAATCCTCAGATGATGCATCGTAATGACTTTACAAAGACTTTTTCATTTAGCGCCACCTTCAAGCCAAAATGTTTTGTTTTTTTTCCAGTTGCATAATGTCCAAATACCTACAAAACTTTCCCATCAGCCTCAGCTATATGTTGTGTTCGGAGCTAACAAATGTTATCATGCTAACACGCTAATCTAAGTAAACAGTAAACATAAATTTGACACCCACTAAACACCAACATGTTAGCATGGTCACTATGGGCATGTTGGCATGCTGTTGTTAGCATTTAGCTCACAGCTGTGCCTCAGTACAGCCTCACAGAGCTGAAAGTGACTCTTTACTCTTAAAGAATAACATGTCAGCTACTGAAGCGAGGAAATGGATGTAGATGATGGCCCTGCTAATGCCTCATCATCAGCACTGACATCACTCAGTTTATACTGTTGCTTTAGCTGTGGCGAGACCCTTTCATATATCAAGCTTTTCTCACCCCCTTAAGCAAATAAGCTGTTGATTTGTGCATCAATCTGCCTCTCTGGTGCTGTGTACCACAAACTTTGTATCTTACACCATAATAACATCAAGGACTTTTGCAGTAAACCATATTCTCTGGAGGCAGGCAGACTGTCTGGAGACGAGAGGGAGAAGAGAGACAGCGACGGGAAAAGAAAGTAAAGAGGAACACAGCTTGGAGGGCAAATGAGGGTTAAAAAGACGGCAGGCGGAGGGGAAATAATGCTTCTCTGCCAGCATTTCTTTGTGCGAACGAATATCAAAACGGACAGAAGAAAAGGTCGACATCTGCATCAAATGGAGAGAATCAAAAAGCTCCTGCACGTCTTTGCGTAATTGAGGACCCTGCTCACCTGACAGCGTGGTGAGGGGAGGGAGGAGATGGATGGCAGCAGTAAAGTGACAGAAAGCGAGGCACAGCAATGAAGTGTGCTGGTGGAGGGGGAGAGATTCATGGGCAGATGATGGATAGTGTAAGCCCGTGGGTGGGGAGAGAGAAAGTGGGTTGAGTGTGTGTGTGTGTGTGTGTGTGTGTGTGTGTGTGGGGGTCAAGCAGTTAGTCTGAGAGGTCCCAAGTCTCGGTTCAGATTGACTACTGGAATATGTATCACAAAATGATATCACATCCCGTTACTGCAAGTTGAAAAAACATGTATATCCCTTCCCTAAAAGATTCCTTCATTTCTGTCGACAGCGGTTGTATTTCCACTCTGCAGCTTGCCAAAAACCAAACAGCATTCTTGACAGGAATCATCCTTGCGAAGACCTTGTACTAAAATGCAGTGGTGGCTATTCTTGACCTAACTCTGATATATTGCTCCTCCAAACGACAATCAGCCGCACATTTCTAGAAAAATCCAAACCCTATGTGTTTTGCAGGTACAGCAATTCTGTTTTCTGCTTCTCCTCCCCCTTTAGTTTAGAGCCGACAGAGCTAGTGGCAAATAAACTAACAAACAAGGTCAGCCGAGACATATTTATTCCCGTTTGCATACATGGAGTAGCCGCCACATCAATCTCGCTCTAAGAAGCCTGTGTGAATACAATTACAATGGCACACGCTCTCACTGTAGCAGATAAACGAACCATGAGCACTTCCACGGGCAGGCAGGCAGGCTGTGCATGGAATAAGCTGCCACACAAAGCAGATCCCTATCGAGGGCTGTGACTGTAGCCTGCACTGGGGTTTGTTCTTGATGTTGGTGCCTCGTACTAAACAGATCAGACAAGCTGCCAGTAGCGGCTTAAATTAGCTGTTTGGTCTGTCTAAATAAGTAATTGGAAATTATGTTAATGTGGCTTTTGACACATTGTTCAATTTGAAATGACAATGTCATTTTAAAAAAATTTCATATTCACCATCGGCCAGAAGAGGCCTGATGATCAAAGACTGCAATTTAACATCTATGTCGAATGTTCCAACGACATCACCTGAAGAGCCAGAATGAAAGTTTCTGCGATATCATTTTTACGCGTCTTTTCAACATCTGTTACAGACATTTTTAAGTTGTTTTGGGGCCTTTTCTGGCTCTATTTGATAGGACAGATGAGAGGTGACAGAAAACAGGATGAAAGAGAAGGGAGATGACATGCAGATAATGACCACACGTCTGACTCAAAAACCCTGGGCCGCTGCAGTGAGGACGCAGCCTCTGTACGTGGGCCGCGCACTCTGCCAACTGAGCTACTGTGGCGCCCCTAGAGGACAGCTTCTTGTGGTCCGAAAAGAAAGTCTTCATGATGTCCGTCTTAAGACTCATCTTGGACATCCCTCTGGCTCCCCAGCTTCATTCTTTACATTGTACAGAGCAGTTTCTGCTCTGACGGACATGACCTGAATGTCTCCCTGACATTGCACATTTGCGTCTCACCCTGTTCCACAGTGGCCACAAGAAATATGCAAAGAGCCCTCTCTAGTGTTTAGGCGATGCAACATGGCAGACTCTGTGGAAGAGGACCAGCTTTTCCCTTTACACTAATGAAAACATAAATAGGGATATAATATTCAATGTTCTGCCAATATTGCATTACATTTCTGCCCCTGAATACTACACACATCTTTTATCATCTTATACCCTGTCCATTCACTCAGCTCCAAACTGTGTTCACTGTTATTTGTTTTATTGTTTCTTGCAAAACTACTTGAACAGACCTCTTTTTGTAGCTGACAAAATATGCTTTTTTCATCCCTTATAACTTCTTACCTCACCTGCGCACTAGGGCAGCAACTAATTATCGATTATTGATGAAAAGTGCTCATCACAATTTCCCAGAGCCCAAAGTGGCATCTTTGAATTACAGTTCAAAACCCAAAGACTTTCATTTACTATCGTGAAAGTCAAAAAAGTGCCTCCAATCATTACACTTAAGATGTTCAACCAGTTAATGACATTTTTGCTTAAAACTTGACAAATAGAGTAGTCGAACACCTGATCTATTCTCTAAACTGGAAAAGCAGAGGAAAATTGACAAACACTGTGACCTCATATGATCTCCTCATTAGATCAGTCAAAATGACATATATTAAAGAAATGCATTTAAAAAAGGATATTTCATCCGAGCCTTTCAACACAAAGTGATGCCCTTGCATGTAATCTCCAAATGGAGTGCAGCTTTCGTGCTGGTGTTTCCTCACGCGACATACCCAGACTTACTTGAAGCACTTCTCGCAATGCTGACATGAGTCAATGACCTCCAAACTCGAAGGAGTGATCACCAAAACCCCAAAAACGAAGACTGTCGATCTCCTTCATGGCTCAATGATATGGAAGTGAGACCCTGTGTCGCTCTCCATGGTGCTGAAACCAGACACTCCGGGACTGGAAGGAGAACCACTGAGGCAAATGACTGCTGTGAATACTAATGCCGAGAATGACCTAGACGGAGCATTTGGCACAGTCCTGGAAAAACGATGGCTGACCCTAAATGGGCCCAAGGAGGAATACAGAAAGGAGAGAACAGAGACTTCAAAACAGTAAGTGGGCAGATGGGAAACAGGAATTTAATCGACAGAGGTAGAGAGACCCGGAGGGGAAATGATCAGACTAATGAAGTAAGATGTTAGGCAAAGAGAGATAGAGAGAGAGTATAACTGGCCTTGACAAAGGGAACACTCATGTCCGGTGCCCAAACATGTACACCGTGTTTAAAAAGTGAACATCTTTTGCGTCACACTTCCTCCTCCACTTCCACCAACCCCAGAAAACTGAGGACAGCCCTCATTATTTATCACCGGTGAGCATGAGCTTCGTTAGAGGGCTAAACCACGCTGCCTCTCCTGGTGACTCACCCGGCATCCCTTCATGTTTGTTCTTCTCTCTGCTGGGCAAAGGTGGCCGGATGGTAATTGTCATTCTCCGTGGTTGGCGGGAATCCCCTGCTGTCACGTCGTCCGCCCACGCCCCCGTGACATTCAGGAGGCAGCGATAAATGAGCCGCGGAATCCCGGAGATGATGTGGAGGATTAAAGGTCTTAATTCATTGCCGTGATGAGGGGAATTATGCAGCGAATGACAAAGCTCGGAAATCAACCTCATTCCATCTATCATTATGTTCTTCTCACTTCTCATCTTCCTCTCATCAGACATTTCAACATTATCCAACACATTTTCACAGTTTTCACTGAACCTGTTCCCCCCGAGACCAGAAGGATCGTCCTCAGCAGAAGCTTCCTCGAGGATTTTGGTGAACTGTTTATTATTTTCATTGTTTTTTCTTCCTTTTTCATGGAAATTTTTGGATGACACTGACTCGACACTTGATAGAATCCGCACACAAAGAGACTTCCTCCCCAGTGTGTACAGTGAATTCGCTTCAGCGGCGCCGCATGTACTTCGTACTGCAGCTCTGCTCGGTGTTGACAGTGATGAGATGGCCCTTTGCTCTACAAAGGCAGCTATCACTGTCAGCTCTGTCATCTGTGCACTCCTGGACAAAAAGCAGGCCCTCTTTCTAACAGCGAAGAAGAGAAGAGCCAGGCCAGGAATAAGGTCAAACGGTCATATCTTCCCCTGCAGGGCTCTCTGACAGCAGAGGCTTTTAATTCAAACACGTAGGACTTGGTGGAATGAATTTTCACGAGTAAATGTGTGCGCTTGTGTGAGCATCCAGACTAATGCACCATTCAGGCCTGCATACATGGATGAAAATCATCAATTTCTCAGTGGTTAAATGGGACAAAAATGGGCACATCATAGAAGCACAATTGCCTATATTGCATGTGCATTGCTGTTTTATATCTGCGAGGCTCACACTGTAATTTGAACGGTAAATCTCACTTTCAGTCTCAATTTATGTGACGCTCTGCAGAATGCAAATGTTCAGCATCTCGCTTTCAGACAGAGCCGCTCATCAGAGGATAATTTATTACGTAAATCATAACAATTTATTCAATGAATGGTTAGAAACTTTATTTTGACGGAGTAATCGCTGTTCTTAGTGGTGCCCCCCCGCTGGCTCTAACTGCAGCGCAACACACCCTCAGAGGCCTCTGTTAACCAGATTCAAACAGATGCATTCAGCATCAATGAGATCCACAGAATGCTAGTGGTGGAATGAAACCAACTACATTTACTCAAGTACTGACAGAAGCAACATTTTAATGTACATTCGGATTTGAAAACAAAAAAAGTTATTAGAAAAATGCTGACTATCTGATTGTTCGATCTGCAGCCTGACCCATAATTGGTCGACCCATACTGTACAGCAAGTACATATATGTGCATACATTTAAATGCATAATTATATATAAATATATAAATGTAAAACATATAAATAATTTTTCCTTGTTTTAGTCGGTAACGGTGCATCTGACAAGAGAACTCACAAGACAAGAGATTGTTTTTATTGAACATTTTTGGGGAGATTGTAATGGATCCTAAAAATGAGCTGGCCTATATTTAATTTTGATACAATGCTTGTAAGTTTATTCTTTAATGCTTATCTTTTCTTGTATTTATTGACATTGTTGTTTGGCTTTGAGTGCTTTTGTTTTCTTAAGTGGTGTACATTATTTTTCCATATCTATGATACGTTTTTTTATAAGTCAGTTGAAAGAGATCATCTTATTCCCATAGTATAGTAGTATGGTATATAAGACTTTAAAAACGCTAATATGCCTGATCACGAGTGTCTAAGTGTGGTGTGGTCTTCAGCGTAAAAAAGAAAAAACCCAACCCAACAGCTCCTACCAGATTTGGATTAGGTTGATTATGATTGGAAGTACTTGACGTCAGCTTTTTCCAAACGAGACCTGGGGGAAGAAAACATCAGGGAAAATATGAAAAGTTACCCAAAGTGTCTCTTTTATCACCATTTGTACAGTCTCGGGTGATGGAGGTTCAATATGTTAGCCGCATGCTATCTCGACCACACAGAGGGAACAAACGGAAGCCTTTCATTCAAAATATCCACGCTGAATACCAAACGTGTGTGAACGTCGCTCAAAGTTTGAAGCTGATTTCACAACGTATAATTGGTTTATTCGTTTCAATTGTAATGTAAATTGCTCATTACAGCAACATAATAACTCTTGCTCACAATATACTATTAGGATTGCAGTCAGGCTCTGATGAAATAATCTCAGTAAATTTGAGATAAAAACTAGAAGAAAAGACAAACTTCACATTAATTCAAAGGGCGTTATTAAAATTCAAGCAACACACTGTCGCATGTCGGATTTGTAGTTTACATCCCGTCAACATGACATATTTTATGAGCTCAAATGCATGTTGGACTAAAAAAAATGCGAGTAAACACAGTAAAACGTACAGTTTCCTCTGATAACTAGAAAGGATAAAATATAAAGTGTCACAAAATAGAAACCCTCAAATACAGTATAATATATAAAAAGCATTTCAATCAAAATGTTTGGTGTTTTCAAACACACACACACACACACACACACACACACACAC
The DNA here is from genome assembly GCA_900302685.1 of Spondyliosoma cantharus. NCBI lineage: Eukaryota > Metazoa > Chordata > Actinopteri > Spariformes > Sparidae > Spondyliosoma > Spondyliosoma cantharus. Next base: position 3,771 of record OMLP01000960.1, on the reverse strand, counting down.
CCAGAGGAGGCAAACCGTCACTGCAGATCGTTTCCTCACAACTAATGAACTTATCAGCGACGTTGCTGCCAGCTGGTCCTCTGACTGTCATCTTTGTGTGTCT